>CANUEZ040000075.1:5652500-5735000 GCA_948099385.1 Fasciola hepatica | reverse complement strand
CAATCACTCAGTTGTCCTTCACGTTCGAGAAACGTATGCAACTGGTGGGGAGCTAACAGTCTTGAATAATTTCGAAATAATGGGTGTGAAGGAAGTAGGACGATAGCTTTTCGGGTCAGAAAGATGACTGATTTTGGGAGTAGGAAAAATCAAGGCCTGTTTCCAGGGCATCGGAAAAGTAGAAAGTTGAAGAGAGAGAGAGGGAGAAAAAAAAAGACAACGTATAAGAGAGGTCAATTCAGGGGCACAAATTTGAGGACGACGGATGGTATACCATCCGGAACAGGTGGTTTGCACAAGTTCAGAGAGCTCATCGCTTGACGGGTCTTCCTAGTGCTAATGCGAAGTAGAATATGGGGGACAGATGGGAGAGAAGGAACTGCGGGAATAGGATAAGAGGGTAAGGTGGATTTGGAGTCTATCCAGGAAGCAAATACATCAGCTTTCCCGTGCGGTTCAAAAACGAGATTACCGGATGAAATAAAAATGGCAGGGAAATAGTTAGGGCAAAATTAGTGGTCACTGTTTGTCAAAGGATCAAAGTTTTCGGCTACCGGTGGCAGATGAGAATAAGAGTTCGGCTTTGCAGCAGATGGAGCATTCTCTGGTTTTCTGTATGGTTGACGAGCATCTATTCCTTACCAGCACGAAGCACTGGAGGAGTCGGGAGTAGGCGAGTTGTGCAAGCAGCGAAATGTTGTTACCTTTGAGCGTACAGCACGATCACGTGCACGGGTGAACCACTCAGGGGACTCGGTTTTCCGGGTTTGGAAAAGTGGAGAATAAAGTGTTGTATCCCTTGGAGAACAACACCAGTGAAGTTATAATCGGGAACGGAAAAGTCTGAAGTAAAGTCGTAATCATTCCAAGGATAGGGAGCTGAAAAATCGCGAAAGCCTTCCCAGTTCTCTGAACTATGACGCCGTAATATATGTCTCGAGGTGGGTGGAGGATTGGGGAGATTCGGATTGATGGAACAAGAAGCAATGCAATGGTCTGATGAGCTACGTAGAGGAAGGGTGGAGATGTCTGAGAAGAGAGAAGGAACAGAAATGAGGATAAGATCAAGGGTATGGACACGATTACCAGGCTGATCGAGGATACAGGTGAGGAGGTCAACAAGTTGGGACAGAATTTTGACCACGGTGAAGTACTCGGCTTCCCATCCCAGAGCCGAAGTGTCCAATGAGTGAATTGACCAATCCCGATTGTGAAAACTAGTACCTCTTAAAATGGTGAAATGACAGTTGGATCTGTCACAAACAAGAGCTCAATGTTCGAGGCTAAGAAATCGAAGGTGGATGATTGGTTACTGTTAAGTGAACGATAAACTACAAAAGTGGTGATTAGAGAGAGCAAGTCAAAGCTTCAGTCATGTGAACTGAAATCCACGACTGAGAAGTCGAGATTTTCGTAGTCTCAACGCGGTGACGGACTGGTGGACAGAGGCATAGACGCCAGCTCTGGGTGGAAAGGAGGAGTGAGGCTTATAGTTGGGGGGCTGAAGAAGGTGGTGTCTGTTAAGGGGGAGATTTGGGCTCCTGTCAAATGTAGGGCAAGAGGAGAAGAAGATTGCAGAAACAGGTGCACAGAATCGATTTTATGGTTCATTCCGCGAATTTTAGTTAGGATGATGAGTTCGATATTGTTTTTCAAGTGGGCAGAGCGAACGAGAGTGTGACTGTATACTTCATGATGCATAGTATGAAAGAAACCGTTGACCATAGTCCTGAGGCTCAAAGTGGAGAACCACATAAGGCATCAACAGGCCAAGCTCGATAGTAAGCCAGACAACCCCAGAGCGGTCAGTAGGTAAAATAAAATCCCGTAGAATCTACTGAAGACTAGAGAAGCCGCTTTGATGCACACGGTGAAAGAGCAATTTACATATCCGGTATCCATATGTCCATGGAGCGAGTCGAAATTGAACAGACAACTTTCTGTTTACTGGAAAGTTGATCTATCAGATGAGTTATCGCGATGCTCGTAATAAGAAACAAATAGCTCAGGGTAATATCCATTTCTAATTCTATGAAGATGGAGGAATAACTTCCCTGCAAGCCAAATGTCACCGGTTTGTTTCTGGTTTGCGCCTCGGAGTGCTGAATGCGAAAAATGCATGCTTTGTTTCATCACCTTTAAACCGAATTCTTTTTCACACCAGAAGTTTTCCAGGATTCACTGCCACTCTCACTCAGATTAACCACCGGATATCATAAAAAAATATGAGGTATTCGAGTTCCAGCTGTGGTATTATAAATGAATGTTAGTCCTCTTTGTCGAGTTAACATACTGTACTTTGGTGCGTCTCTTTTTGTGTGACTTGGAAGAAAGCTGAAAGTTCCACTACTTCGAGTGTTGCAAGTAGCAAAATCAGTTTCAGTGAAGTGTGTAAAGCAATCAGTCAGCCCTTCAGTAGACTGGCCACAAATCTTTTTCTCTACCATAACCATGCAATCCAATCCAGAAACTACGCTACACATATTAACTTAATCTATCCCACGGTGAATTAAGTGAGGACCCTGCCATCATGTATCACGAGATGTCTGACGAACTTGGTAGAGTTCAAGAGAGAACTGCATTTGACACGGTTCAGCTGAAGTTTCGACCAATAATACTAAAACAATGTGCGCATATAACAAGAAATTTGGGTCATTTTGGAATGATTTTTCATCACCAAACTGAAAACTTAACTCATAACTGGGAATTCACCGAATTAATTTATAACAGGTTTGTCAGGGACAATCAGCCGCTGCGTAAATCCACCGTGCTTTAACCCGGGACCATAAACCAACGTGAAGTATTTTGATAACTAACATGATAAAACATCTGAAATATCTGAATTTTTGCGTTTTATTTATTTCGCTTCGATCTCTAGAGAGAGGCATTTATCTCGGAAGTCAGTCTGCTTATGGACCCGGAGTTACCGAAGACAAAGCCCGGTATGGACGGATAGTGTGCGAAATATCTTCGAACACTGCTTGTTGTTTTATGCGTTTCCTTTTGAAGTAAATCACATACCGTGAAAAAAAAACATCTGACATGCTGAAGTTTGAAGCCGTCACCATGGTAAACATGCATATGTATTTTAAACACCACATAGATAAAACGATCTATCTCAGATAACGTATGTGCCTGACAGGTGGCAAAATGCTATTCAGTAAACCTTTATTGTCAGTGACCGGAGCACCACCTAGGATGATGGACATAGACTAGTGCAGAGTTCTCAATACCTCTTCGTGCGCATATAAGCTCCTCGTTTGTAGACCCCAGGAATTTTCAGTCGGGTTCAAGTACGGATTGTGAGCAGGCCGGTCGATGATTATGATGACCGGATACAGTAGCCATGTTCTGAGGAAGTTGGCTCTATGTGTGGCCAAGTTATCGTGTGTAAAAGTCTTTTTCCGGTAATCATCGATAGGAGAGATTCGATAGAACTTTTGATGTGAGAGTCAGCTGTCTGTTTTTCTTCTAGAATTGCGGTGTGCGATTTTCCATCCTCCAAAATCATAGCTCAGACCATCACAAATCCAACACCAAAAGCTCGGATACTAGAGTTCAGCTTCCTCTCACAGAATTCATGCCGTTATTACACGATTTCATTGTATATTTTTTCTATTAATCATATTATTCCATTCAGCATTCCAGGTGATTACTTTTCCGTCCCTTCTTCCTGACGATCTTTCATCCAGTGAACTGATCTCACTTATTCACTGCTTATGTGATGCGGTCTGTTGGAATTGCTGTACCCGTCAAACCTACCGTTTTAATTACAAGGACTTTTGCAGCTTTGACGGACTTGTTAACTAGTTCAAAACCTCTTCCAAGAGTCTCCTCTTAGCCTGTTCAGAATAATTCCTTGGATTTTTGCGTTTACGCTCCGTGACATGATTATTTGGATCCTACAGAGTGTTGCGGATAATTATTGTCTATCTGAAAATTTTCTGGTAACTTGGCATATGTTCATCCTTGAATCTTTTGCGTTTTTCCTGTGCAGACAAACTCGGGTCTCGCGCCATACCAGGTTCGATGAGTTGGTGATCAGCACTTCCAGCCGGAATGTTTAGAGACATCCTCGTCTGGCAGACAGTCATCCGAAAGGCGCGTGAACCGCTCGTTCGGTCAACCGGTTCCAACAGATTTCCGGTTGCCCGGCAGATAGCATTTGGTTGTTCACGGGCTTCAGTTTCTACCTCGAACAAGAAGCTGAGTGACGCTGGGGATCCCACTTCGTACCTAATTTTCAAGACTCATTAACAACAGTTCCTCTACACACACAGCTCATAGGCAGGTGCCATTCAAAACATCCATGAAGTCAGCTCATCCTTTCGTAAGAGCTAGCCGCATAGAAGCAGTGCACATCCACCATACCAGGGATTCATGAAAGCTCCCTGAAGCCTGAGTACTAATCGGTTGAAAAGTGCCTATCCGGACCAACCAATCAACGCAGCTCCACCCGCGCATGTAGCTGAACCAGTAGTGAGGACATTAGAAAAGTGGTCTGATCAAACTATAAAAAAGATAACTCAGTTAGGAAGGCTCCACGAGACAACAGTCCTACTGGATCTGCTCGTTTGAAATTATTCTATTTTGGCTTTAAACATCCAGTCTTTCCTTCGTTTAAATACAATGCCTCCACTGAGAACCAAACCCGGGGTGAACTACAGTGAGTCGAACAACTGAACACCTGTGAGAGCTGGCTCTCAACAGTTCGTCGAACATAAATGCTGCATGAGTTAGAACATCTCTGCCATTGGCACTGAATGGTAGCAACCGGCTTCCCACACCACGCTCGACTCTTGTGATGAATGACTTCTCTGTGGGGGTCTAAGTACGACGAAGGCATTCTCTTGCGGACAACCTGCAGAGTTGAGGTACTATATGCGTAAAGTAGTAGTAGATAATATTTTTCAATATGATTTATCATACAGTATCAATGCCGAGAAGGATGAAACAGCTGTGCAGTGCTTACATGCTTTTCAATGATTGGTTGAGTGTTGATACTACATAGTGAGTCGAAGTAAGTAACCATCATGAAGTGTAGACAGGAAATTTGTTGGTGGCCTGACAATTCACCTGTTCATCAAACAACCCTGAGCACTTTCCGGGTCGGAGCTAGAGCAGCTTTCGAGAAACTGTCACACATGGCGTCTCCGTGACATCCGGTTCTCACTTAAGGGACAGGTGCGCCTTGCCTTGGTTTGCAGTGCTTTACTCTATGGTTACTAGACCTGGCCTCTTCGCGCAAAGGATGCTGGACGTCTTTCCGTGTTCCATAACCGATGTTTCCGAAGCATTGCTAGCATTTGGTGGGAACATCGAGTGAGTAATTGTGAGGTGGGCCTTCGAGGGTTGGACACGGATAGCAGGCCTCTTAACAAAGTGATCCCTTCACACCGCCTCCGGTGGCTGGTACATGTCTTACGAATGCCTGCCCGTTGTCTGCCTTTCAGTGCTCCATTCGCACGAGCTGGACAAGGCTAAAAGAAGCGACACCGTGGTTAGACTCTGAACTGGCGGGAAGATATGAAGAGGCGAACATCAGTATTGGCTTCGGTTGGAGCTTCCCGCCTTCCTGGTTTGGGCCCAATGGATGGGGACTGTCGTTGGTTAGAGACTTTCAGAGGCATGGCTGAGACTAGAAGTCCGTAGCGCGAATGCCGTGTGGTCTATCTGTCGAACTGTATGACCCGGTAGTCACGGAAGTATCCTTTCGGTAAAAAAGGTGACAAAAAGTATCAAAAAGTGTATAGTGAAAAGCAAAAAATTATCATTTTCTACTAAATGTCCCTTTTCTGTATTATTCTCTCCTTCCCTCATTTTTGTAACTGATGATGCATTGGCTAACCCAACGAACAACGAGGCTGCATGTGCAAGCGCTCATATTGATAGTAAGTAGTATGTGAACGTGTGGACAAAATTTCCCCGGAAGCACACGACCGGTTTCGCGGTTGTTGCCGCTCATCAGGTATGCGTACCCGGTACTCCTCTGCCCACTCGTCCTCATACTTGTACACTCCGATCTTGTATGTTCACTAGGATCTAATTTGAATCGTCTGGAGTGTGAATGGATACTCTTCATTGAAGAGCCCACAAATGAATCACAACTGTGATTTCTTATAGTTATTCGTGTCTGGGTCACGAAGAGTATCATGAAGAGTATCCACTCACACTCCAGACGATTCAAATTAGATCCTAGTGAACATATATATATATATATATATATATATATATATATATATATATATATATATATATATATATTCCGAGTTCAGGTCCTTGTCGGGACCTCGCAGAAATCCACCACAAGACGAGTCCCGGCAAGCTGGTTAAAATAACTGTGAAATGCTGAATAATTATTCTGATAGTGAGTCCTGATCTTCATGGAAACCCCGTTAGATTGTTCAATTTATGTACCGGGAACTGATACTTTTTTCGTTCATATATATTTTGAGCATTTTAAATGCAAGACTCTGCCTATCCGAAACAAACTCAGCCAGTTCCTATTCGGACCACGTAGGAGACCCGTGTGCAACTGGTAATCAGCTTCGTTCGTCAGTAAATTCCCGTTACTATTACAAATGTCGGATAGATTTTGAGACAGGATTGAAAAATTGATGGTCATTTATTGGTGGAGAAGAGGTGGCCTCTCTGTTCGAAACCAGAACACTGAAATCAGTGTTGAATTAAGTCTGTATTTAGTAGGAAGGAGATTGATTGTTCAGAGGAAATTTACGAAAATTTGTGCTTACGAAACTTAGTATGTTCGGTGACACGTGAAGTTCAGAAATGGTCAATTATTCTATTAGCCCACGTTTAGCAGATGCCTTCAATTATCGATGGAAACCGACGGATCATTCATGTAAAAATATCGGCACATTAGATACTTTGGTTGTCAATACCCATCTTGTTTTTCGATCATTGCTTCGCAGTTATTTTACTGTTACTTGGCGCATCAAGGTACGGTTGACCTGATGTGTAATGCGGTACGGTTGTTGACGCTTGATAAGGCTGGCCCTAATTTCGGGGTTTTCCATCACGATTACTGACCACCGATTGGTCAGCTTTGTTTTCGAATTACGCTGCCAGTAGAGGTTCAATTCGATCAAAATCATACATACGCCATCAAAAAGTTGCACCACACTTTACGCAACCACAGTGTGAAAACCTTCGAATTATTGATTTGTTATTGCATTCGTAAAAGCCGCTTAATTGAAAAAACTGCTCAAGAAATTGATTGAATTTCAAAGACAATCAGCTGAGAATTGCATTCAGTAAATTTACTAAAATACACGGAGAATGTTATCGCAATAAAATACCATGTAACACAGTTTGCTACCACTAGCACCTAGTGTGATGGTTCAGAAAAAAATCGCATTAGTAAACAAAAGATTTCGGGTGGCAAATCTTGACATACCACACAGCATTTCACAATGTCACCAGTAGATCAAGCACTCTGACTGCACTCAGAAAAAGCACAACACATTCTACATGGTCACGTCCGCTGGATGAGTTTACCGTATTTCTCTTTATTATCATAGACTGGACTTCCATGGTAATTTGTCCAAATTGCACACAGCGGAGGTGTATATCAGCAGACATGTGTAACGCATGTCTACATCACTGAAGCCTGAGGCAATTCATTGTTTACTCTAATATTCGGTTCTATGTTCTCACCACTGTTCTCACTCTCAGCAGTACTGATCCGGTGTTTTCACTAGGATTAAGAAAGACTCAGAAGACGTAAGATATTGAAATAAAAACAGTGGTCAAACGGTTATCATCGTGTACCTTGGATAATAAAGACCGAGGTTCGATTCCTCCCACAGCCGGTCACTTTCCCATGTGGTAGCATTTCATTAGCGCAACCTCCTTCCTGAATTGTTATACACTGCAGTATAAATGAAATGAAAATAGCGTTATTATTATTAGTATTAGTATTATTCATATCTCTTCCATTCACAGCGGCTAAGATTGTAAGTCGCACAGAAGAGCTGACGTGAATGCTGCACGGTCAGCTCGTCTTGTGATTGACAAACGAGTGTCAGTTTAAAGCCACGTATGATTGGTGTTGGGAAAACCAAAGGTGCCTTTCTTATCAGCAATGACAATTCATCCGATACTCAATCTTTGACTGATGTGCCACCGTACAAATTTACTGTTGGACTAACCTTTAGGATGCCAAGACCCCTCAGATGAAGCCAAATTTGACCTAAAATTATTAGTTTTCCAAAGTATGTGGGTGGATTTCGAACTCTAGATGTTGTACTGAAGGCCAGAACATGTCATTTAATTTTCAGATATTTAACTGATAGTGGCACATGAAATCCACTGCCTATGTTTTGCTGTACTACTTATTATCTGAGTGAGTGTTATTACAATTGAGCCGATTTGATGATATCAGTAATTTGCATTTTTTTGTTTTTCAGTCTGGGAGATGCTAGTCAGAAGTGAATGACCCAAAAAGCTAATGATAGAAAGTCGACCGATCCGTTTTCTAACAACTATCCTCCTTTATCGCATTTAGAGTTGAACCTTTCCATGTCTTATCCGTAGGAAGTCTGATTTTGGCCAAACGTGAGAAATGAAACGAGGAACTCCGCGTGCTTCGACTGTACAGGATACGAACACGGTTGCGGCCGGAGTAATTTCGGACGGTGCAGGGTGCGACACCCGAACAAGGGATTTTACTGGACCAAATGTGATGACGCTTCTCCTTTGGAACGAAACCAATGAGGGCAAGCAAATTTTGGTATGCTGATGTTTCAACCAATTGCTATGGAAAATATGCGAGTGGATTTTAAATGTGACCCGGAAAAATCGATTCATGCTGTTTAATATGTTTTCCCCAGAGGATATCAAGCTCATGGTAAAAATGTATTGTTTAATAACACAGAGTAGTCAAAATCGTTGATAGGTTGTTGACGTTTCGGTCACCACGGGTAACCTTTTTCAAGACTGGTTTTACGAATTCAGTTCAGCCCATCCGTGGACGAATGACAAAAGTGACTACCAGCTAGCTACGAAGCACAATGACCTTCACTGTTATTGACTGGAACACAAAGTCTGTCCATGGTTCCGATGATATAATGAATAGTCTTGTGTTCTACGTTATCCCAATCAAACGCGATTGCTGTTGATTTGTAACCAGTATAGGAGACTGATAAACGTAGATGCTCCAGGCGGTAAAGATTTCCTTGTCCCAGGTCGGAAATCTCCCTGAAAACACGTTATCAGCAAGACTGCGGTCCGCATTCTTCCAAACCACGGACAGGGTGCTTAGTGAACACGAACCACTGACAAGGCCCGCATATCCCACTTAGCAGTGCAGTTGTGACGCGTGTGCCCGTGAGCCAATCAGTCTATCACATGTCACTGCTCACATCGACCACTGTCAGACAGCCTACAGCCTATCCTTTACACCAACCCGCCAACCAATCAGACTTGTGACATACTGTGATCTGACTTAACAAATCATATCTGTGCACAACACCGGACAATCAGTAACAACGTCACGTGTGTCCATGTATTCTTTGCCTCTTGCTTTATAAAGCGTTTATTTTCGGTTAAAACTGAATGCAGTTTCCGCCCTTTGTTCTTGGTTACTTTCCCGTTGGGATTGGACAATCAAGGAATCACTGACCGGGAATAATCCAGAGGCTTGCATACTAACACAACAGTCCTTTTTCCGCATGTCCGTGAAAACCAACGATTATCGAATGATGTTATCCCCTCGCTGTCAAGTAAGAGATAAGTGGTTCAAAGATTTATCCGGATTGCAACTCAACTGGGTTGCGAGAATTGTTCGATGGGAGGGCCCGGGTTCAAACCCTGGGTGTGGCGGAGGATATGCACCACTGATGAGCTCTAACAAGAGCGAAACTCGAGTCTGGTGCTTCCGAGTGCAGGTTGGTCGGATGACCTGAGGTTTGCGCGTGAAACGTGGAGTCCAAAAGGACAGTCAATCAAACGAAAATTGTTCGACAGTTTAGCCGAACAATGGCAATGGCATTCAAGTGCCACTTATCTTCACACTACGACCTCATATGAGATTGACTAATTGGCTTGGCGCTCAATTGTGCGCCGGCCCCTTTCGTGACCTTTGTCATGCTACAGTGACGCAGTCGGCCGCGGAAGGTTAAAGTTAACAAGATCAGGAAAATATTTTGAGTAAGTAGCACATACATGGTGGAAACGGTTAACGGTTACCACATCGTCCCCAAATTCATGTGCGTTGCACTCACAAACCGATCCATGGACACGGGAAGTCTCGGCCAGTTGATCAAATAGTAAACTGAGGAAAATCTCTCTGGCGCATACACATGCACGCATTCATAGGGCGCTTCACTCTTAGAAGAGTCACGAAAATGACCTAATCGCTTTACTGGAATGCCGCTCAGGTTGATTCGATTTCGGGGGTGGGGCGAAAACATCCAACTCCGAATTATTTTCCAATTAATTTGGCTGCACAACATGTCGGAGGTGTTGATGAGATCCGTTAATCTGTGCAAACGAAGCTAATGTCGAATGTGACTGACATTCGAGCTCCGTTACGAGACACCCAGTTGAAATTATTCGGCTCGAAATGACGGAATAAAACTAGCCCTATCTGGTTCATTCGTCATAATTGGGGTAACGAGCAGGCAATGACGTTACAGCTTACAGAAGGCGAACTTTTAGAAGTTCTGGAAATGCGCTATGAAACGAGGCAGAAAGTCAAGTGGACATGTGGTTGATCGGCCCACAATTTTTGTGCCAAGTCGAGAAAAACTGGCCGTATATGAGTGGAAAAAGATGACTCAGAAGCCCATCCAGTATAGTGGTTATTGCTGATCATTAGGTATCCATACCCAGTGTTCCTTCGTCCAGTCGTGGTCTGGCTCTCTTCAGATGTTTATTCCGGGAAACTTTCCGGAAGCTATTTGGTCACCTTTCCACCCACCTACGAAGGTAGACTGACTGCTGCAACCATTCAGAGCTCTCAAAGTATCAACAAACACGTAAGTCCCTTTCGTGACATGCGAGACTGTGTACGATTTTTGTAATTAGGAAATAAATAAATTGAGAACGGCTTCTTTCACCACGTGACTGCTTCGTGATGCTTCATAGGAAAAATTTTCTATTTGGTTTTCGTCGACAAGTATGATTCACTGAACATGAAGACTGAGGTACACAGTAGGTTCGAACGTCAGATTGTGGTTGGTTGTGGATAATACTTTACTGTTACCAGGATCGCCGTCACGCTCGATCTCTGTTTCAGGGTCACCGTATCCGGTCTTCACCGACGGCACACAATGATCCCGTGTGGCCTCATGCAATCCCATTCGATCGTAGGCAAATATTCTCACAAATTACGAACACACTTAATGTAATAGGCTGATGGTTGTTTGTTTGCCTCAGAAAATGCAAGGAAAACACGATTCTGTTTCAGTAATTCGTGATTAGTGAAGTGATTAGAAAATAGTCTTTTTACTCTCCTTATTATTTATTACACAAAAATGCACAACAATTAAAGAGGAGAGTCGCTACCATCGAAAGGCTGCTACATAGGAAATTGACCGGCTGTGAGGGGAATCGAACTTGGGCCGTTCTCTTCCAAAGTCTACGACGTAAGGAGCTTGACCACTGCCGGTTATGAGGACTAGAAAATTTAGGGAGTATGATCACGATGGCTGAAACTGTTAGACTACTTCTTCTGGAACTACCGGAATCTCAGGAGATAACTCTTCCGTAAATGCCATGTTAATTGGGGAAGTTTAATTTTTACCTTTTAGTGTTTAAATTTAGGTTAGATTAACAAGTCCTAATTATTATTTCTCGACTCGTGAACGACAATGGGCAGGAAAGTGTGCAGACAGACAAAGTATGCCTCAGTGATAGCTACTTTGCAAAACTTGACGTCGCTTTTTGGCTTTTTCCCGGTAGAGTGGACATAGGATAAGATGTTTCACATGCAGTAAATCTGTTGTCTTGTCCCATCAAGTGAGTGTAAGTTATTTACAGTCTGCCCTTTCCTCATTAAACCTGGAATTGTTTAGTTGCGGCGATGGTCCCAGGAGCATTCTGACGGCAGTTTTGCCGCAGTGATACCACGGAAGCGGTGAACACTGTGCTAGACGGAGTCTTTGGGTGACTTTCATTCATTAAGCAATAGAGGAATTGAGTAAGGCGACGAATTCGGCAATAAGCTCAGATAAAAATCTCGTGGCTCTTGGGAAGGTTATGGGCTTCCTTTTTGTAGTGCAGTTCATCATATCTCAATAGAATAGAGTGGAGAGGCAGACTAATTTTGTAGCGAAAGTTTTCTTTTAGTTAAAATAACTTCCTGCTGCCATTGCCAGAATAAATTTCTTGGCTGCATGGGACGGGAAAATGTCATACGTATACCAATCAATACAGAAGGAATTCGGATTTCTCTGAAGACAAATTAATGGATGCCGGTTTTCTTGTAAAGTTATACTTCCAAGCAAGGAAGACGCACTCAGTGAGTAAAATCTCATCGTGGCTCCTTCGTTAGACAGTCCTCGCGTCAAGTAAGACCATTCCGGCTGTCGTGTCAGACTTTTTGGACGACGAGTATATCATCTTTACTCAAATCAAGGTGTAAAAATCTCTGTTTTGCGTTGTTCCACTGGTACTAGACTGGGTGTATTTCGACAAGAAGTCCGTACTATATTGCGATCAACTTTGGCAAAAATGCGTGTATCGGCTAATTTACTTTGAAAACAACCTACAATCGATTGATTCATCAATGGACTATGGAGCTGAAAAACGATTTCGATCACAAGTTGAGCGTTGAAATATGTGGGAAACTTCAATGTAGCTACTTATGACTGTGCTCCTCCGAAGAAAAGTCAGAAAATGTATTGCCATCTTGTTGGACAAGCTCCTTGTCGAGCTTGTAACTATAGGATTTATTCCGATTTACCAATTGGATCTTGAATTACTGAGACCCAATTGCATTTATCGTCGATACTACGCGACCAGACCGCACTTTGGCATAGTGTGATGACTTGTGTGCCTTTGTGACCCACATAGTTGCGGACGATGGATTTCAGTCTCCCTATGCCAGTTGCTGGGCCACATCTGATTCTGGCCGCTATGCCACGGGGGAGGACAAGCTAGCGAACAAACGTGGAGGGTGAATTTCATCGGCCTAAAAGCCTCCGCCAGATGAATGTAGGAGAGGAGCACCTGGGATTTCCCTTAATGATGAGAGAAGTCATCGGGCTTCATTGGGCAGCTGTCGCCCACTAAAGTTGAACAGTCCTGAGTCCAAAGGATGCTGCGCGTCCACGTTCCACTCACTCCACTGGGTGCATGGGGTTTGGGACTGAATACGAAAATTGGATCGATAATAAAGCGCCAGCGAAGATAATATATAATAGGATCAACAATCAGGCCTCACTTTTCAGACAAGAGATTCCTTCCTGAGTGCTTCAGACACACCCACCTCCTGGGATAACGCCTCACTGCATTGTGGGGTTAGACTGTTGTGTCAGAGGCTTTGGTTTGGGTTCCTAAAGGAAAACCACTTCTGCCATGTGGGAAGCCACAAAGCGTGATTCACCCAGAAGCCTCCAGTATTTTTCCTGTAATGGACTCTACTGATTTCTACTCCTTTAATTTAAGATCGATGCAAAACACCACGTATTATCGTGGCTCTAAAGAAAGCAGTAGTTGAGAAGTAGGACATAAATTAAACACAGTTCTTAAGCTTGCTTTTTCACTTCTTTTGGTTGGATTCAATGGTCACACACTATGTCAGATAGGGCATCAGGCTACTCTAAATCGAACTCGAAACTTTCAAAGTAGATGTATGCTGTTTCTCCGAAACATGCATACAAACCCTTCATTTAGTGATCACTCTACCCACCCCAGGTACAACCTTAGCCACTCAGTTTAATCTCCGTAGGTCAGGTGTCTAGCTTTCGTGATGGGACTGGCGTTGAGATTGCTTCGAGCATGAGAGCTGAATGTGCACTACAAGAGTGAATTCCACCTAGCTGTCTTTTGTGTACATTTCAATCGAATGTTTATGTTTGTGTCAGCAGTAACAGACTGAAGCGTCGGTGCCTGTTCGTCATCCTCGAGTATGTGCTTACTGATTGTGGTTTTTCTGAGTCCAAGGATGACTATTATCAGGACTTATCTCGACTACTTTGAATCATACGCTCAAAGGATGCTGCAGTAATTCACGGGATTTCAGCCCCACTGTAGCTGCTTGGGAGGTTCCGACTGGCATATAGGAAGACCGTCTGCAATCCCGGTCGATTGTGCAGAAAAAGGTGATCGTCTCATTCAGCTGTGCTCTTACTACAGACTGCGTCTAGTGAGTACCAACTTCAGCCATACGAAGCGGCATAGACCAACATAGCATCTTCTTGTGTCTTCACCACTTTGGACTCAGATAGACCATATTGCTTTTAGACATCACTGGTATGGATCAGTCGAAAATTGTGATGCATTCTGACCTACTCCTGTGAACCTAGATCATGTCTTCGTACATACCCGCTTTTGTTTGCCTCTAGTCTTCGGTTGAGCCAATGCTAAAGTCACCCATCGTGCACAGTTTCTTCTAGATGATAACCGGCAATGTGCTTCCTAAGAGCAGCTGTCTACATGGTTATCGAGGCAGCCGGATATTCAGGAAGCAAACGAAGGCTGGCAACAGATAAAGCAATCCTTGTTCATCGATCCAATGCAGCGCAGTACTCCGATTCAAGCTGGCCTCAAAAACGATAGATTACTTGGAAATCCGGTGTTTTGTCAGACGCTCGCAGATCCGTCTCTCCTGATGCTACATTCATTATGGTTCGCAAAGCTGTGAGGTGCCAAATGACTAGCAGTTTGATAAATGACCGTGAGCAGCGTTGAGTTGTGAAATGAGAAGAAATACAGAATTTGGAATATATTTGAAATAGTCGCAGTTTTTACAGTTCTAGTAGAAACATCGATCCACGGGAGCCCAGTGTAAGTGAAACAATCAGGGAATGGAAATTTTAATGAGCCCACTTTCGATAATACCTGCAACAGAAACGATACAGTCGGACATCACTTCTCCGTGAAAGAGGGTGATTAGGAGGGCTATAGGTTATTTAAAGTGGTACAAGGTTGCTCGGTTATTTAGTATTTTTACAGATACGGAGGCGGAGCTTTGGTTTCGGAGTCAACAAAACTCTGACGGGTTATTTGGGATAGTGTGCTGATTTCCAGGGAATAACGTGAAACGGTGAGTGTATCCATTCATAAGGAAGGTGAGAGGTCCTCCTGGTAAAGTCGCACTGCATTAGCTTGGTGGGTATTGCATCCAAACTGCTCCCCGGGATTCAGGTCAAGTCAAGTCAGTAGTAGCTTTATACGCCCGGCTGGGTGGATTTTCATCATTTACACCATATCCGCGCATATGGAAATGCAGAATCGGGAAGTACGTACAAATTATGGTAATTTTCATCCGGATGAACAGTTCTGTAGGTCTGTGATGACTTCCACTGTGTCAACAAACAGACAAGCTAGATACGGTAAAACAGAACAGCCGTATGCGGAGGTGCGAGCAAATAGGAATTTCAACTTTGAGCGCTTGCATGGTGTAGACACAGCTTTTGAATGTTGGCCATGGCGGGGATGATGTATGTCTGAAAGTCTTTCGGAAATAAACTACCCACAAGCATTGAAGTATTGGTCAGTGATAGTATCGCCGAGTGTGTCTCTAGATATGCCACTGCATTTAGAAATGTTCTGTGGATCTTATTACCAAGGTAAAGTACTTCTTCAATAGGGCAGAGAAAAACAGGAGATCGGTAGAACCAGTTGGGGGAGAAATCATGCAGTCACAAATTTAAAAACCAACTGATGGGGATCAAAAGTGATCCTAAAGGGAGATAGAGAGGGAAGTGGAAAATTTCCAACTTAATAAAATGTTTTTTGAACAAGCTTGGGCCATGAAAGTTTATGAGATGGTGTAATACCAACATATTTAAACGTTGCCTTTACTGGTATGGGTTCATTGTTCACAGATTGGAGAGGAAACCTGTTAGTGAGGGATCTACGAGGTTCATCAGATAGTAAGGAAAATAATATATCCTGGCATTTAGAAGCATTCAGTACAAGGGAGCTGGGTGAGGACTAGTTAACAACTTCGCTTAGTTTGTCCTGAATTTGTGAAATTTCTTTGAGTGTCGGTAATTCCCACCATAAAACTACATTTTCGGCGTATTTGCAGCCAACGAGTATCGACGGGATTGGAAGTTGTTTACCGTACAAGGAAGAGAAAAAGTTGCACCTTGCATAACATCAAAGTCTGCTGGAAGAGGAGAGGAATTTCGGCCGTTGAAACCGGGGAAATGTCTTCGACCAGTGAGGTAGTCTGAAACGTTTGGGTCAACGCCACTCGCAGAGAGCACATTGGGTAACACGGATCGGCCAAGGCGATCAGATGCGTTTTTGTAGTCAAAAAACATCATTCTAACAGTTTTTCATTTCCCGTCTGAAGTCGAAGTTATTGAACTAGGTAAGTGTAGTGACCTCGATCGTTTTGAGAAAATGACTATTTTCTGGATACCATTTTGGATCTATTTTCTCCACGATCTTTTCTGACGTTTGACATTGACCTCAGTGTTCTCCGGTTGCCTACGTTTTACTGGACTGACTTTTCCGAGGTTTCCGTCGACCTCGTTTCAAATCACTTTCACTTTCGTTCGTTCGCTCGCGGTTCGCTCTCAGCACAGCCGTCGCGTTTCGTTCCGTTTTCCGTTCGGCGTATTTCTCGCATCGGTACTGTTTCGGTGCCACGATATATAGAATACACCTCGCATCTGTAAACCGACTTACGTCTTCTCTATTCGTCCGATAGAGGGGATATCGTTGGTATTCGCTGCTAGACCCGATAGGAGACACGTTCGCCAGCCGCTCCCGAACGTCTTCTATATAAGCTACGGCGTCAAACATGGACAGCAAAGACCGATAATCAAAGTGGTATTTAGCTTCAGCAGAACCCACGTCAACTCATGGTAACGAAGGCTTCTTATTGGCCCAACGCCCTGCGAGATCCCTAGTGGTATGTGTCAGTCGTCTCAAGCCAACCAATCAGGTTTGAGACAGGGCTGAGGGCAGCGCTTCTTTGAGAGTGGACGCTTGTAGTGACGCTTGCAGCTGACTAAGAGCCACTAAACTTTCCTCCCATTTTCTTGCTATTCCAGAGGCTCTGGCAGTGATTATTACGGTGTAACAAGAACAGACTTAGGAGAAAAAAGTCTACGCGAATGAACATTTTTGTTTTTTTCGTCTAATTTTACACCTCTTCTTGACACACGTTCAACCACAAGGTGGTGCCTGTGCATCTGTCGTAGTTGTTGTGACTCTGTTACACGTATACGTCCACTACATCTCACTCTGTCTTCGGAAGAGTGGATTATCTGTGCCGTGACTGACTACCTTGTTCTATGTGCTAGTACGATAAACATTTATTCATTATAGACTATTGAACCTCCTGGCCAACTATAACAGACCCCAGGACACCCATTTTACTAACTGACCGAATTAAAATGCTCGAGGCTTAACCATTGAACCACCTTGACGATCCGTGTAAATCTCCGCGCACCTCTTCTATGAACTGTCTGGTCTAGCATGCTACTGTGAAACCGAGAAGGTGTCAGAAGGACAGGTGAAAGCTCATCTGAACCAGGGGCTTTATTTATCTTCAGTTTGCACAGCTGTTGGAAGACTATAGCGGGTTCGATAGTGGCTGTGACTAGTTGCTGAAAGCTGATATACAAGTACACTGAGATACTGAGTTGCAATCCGAATTGAAGTTTTCAACAGCAATCTTTTTTTCACGAGCTACTGCTACAAAGACGTTTTATAGCTTTCCGCATGCCACGACAACTGACATTTCCCAAGATGTTATCTATATACAGCTTATTCAGGCACCCAAAATCGGATTTCATCAAGTTGGTAAGTTTTTTTTTGGCTAGCTTTCTCTGTCCGTGTTTGTAAACCTGGTCTTTCCTTCTTCACAGCTGTTTAGGTACTGCTGAAGAATATCGATCAGTTTGGACGTAGACAGTTTCCAATGGACAACAATGATTAGAGCAAAATCAGATGTAATTAGTGACATGTTCCCAGAGAGCTGAATGACAGGGGTTTGAAAACACGGAAAAATCGGCTGAGGTAACAGTGGCTCTTAACTTGACCAGGTTGTCTGGTGAACAACCCCTCCGATTTATTGTTTTGGACAGTCTTACTACACAGTCCCGGACATACTTTCAAAATACGGTGGCCAGAGCTGATCATGGGTGCATAATTTTTCACACTAAACAAATGTGGTCTGTTTCTAAAACCAAACATAATTTTGCGTCAAACCCATTGGGGAACAATACCAAGTTTATGAGACCAAGAGTGGTGAAAAAACTACCTTTAAGTCCACTAAAGTTAAAGGCAGGTATGCAAAATGACTCACCAAATTGTGCAATTACCGAGGTGGACAGAAGATCAGAAAACACGTTTAACTCAAAAAGTAATGTGCTAGGTGCCAAGTAAATATTTCTGATGTGCATCGAGCGGAATCCATTCAAAGAATGTGGATCACAATCTACGATGGGACAGCTAGTCCTTTCAGTTTAGTGTGTGAAGACCAAATTCATTGACTTGCTCCAGTTGTTGTTAACATACGTGATGGGACATGCTCTCCACCATTTTGGACACCTGTTGGATGATCGGCTTGGTACAAATGGAAATCAGAAAATTGTGTAATTCCATCGGGTATATTCTTGCGCAACCATGACTCCCGTGACATAATGATTTCTGCATTTTATACTCCTTCTGTATGATTGCAGTTACCTCTTTGATTTTTTCTCAACAAAGAACGGATATTGCTCATCAGGATCACGGGAATCTGAGTTTTTTCCAGCACTGAATTGTCCGAGACCAACTTGTCAGCCTGCAAGGTGTTTCTTTGATCTCCCGTCACGTTTCTTGGTAATCAGTTTGAACCTATTCTGAATTTTATTGCCTTGACCCCTAAAATAATCAGCATGCTCGAAAACGTCTAGGGACAACATAAAGATGTACGTACACGATATCATTGTTGACATCCAAATTAGTACAGTTAGGAATCATATGTTTTTGGAAAATCCACTTGCATTCTTCACATCGAAAAGTCGGACGCCGCGAGCCGCAGTCGAACCGGCGACCCTCCACATACCGGGCAGATGCTCTACCAGCTGAGCTATCGCGGTCCGAACAGTCCCATTGGGAAGTGACCGACGAGGCTAGCCCAATGATTAAAACCAGGATAGATACTGTGTATCATTGGAATAGTGGTTCGCGCACTATCGATGTATTCACACCGGACTGTTCGGACCGTGGAAGCTCAGCTGGTAGAGCATCTGCCCGGTATGTGGAGGGTCGCCGGTTCGACTGCGGCTCGCGGCGTCCGACTTTTCGATGTGAAGAATGCAAGTGGATTTTCCAAAAACATACGATTCAGGCTCCTCGTGCCAACAATACATCCTCTGAACAGTTAGGAATATTGAAAGAAAAATCCGCAGAGGGTGGTGTAATTTGATATTGCACCAACACAGCAAGGCAGATTTCAATGACCCCGCCAAAATGAAAATTAATCCGCCTCTTGAAGCCTGAGCTTTGCGAGCAGCGAAAATTAGTCCAAGCACTGCAACTCCCATAGCCAACACTCAACTGTGCTACACAGCGGGACGCAGTGGTGACGTAAGCTAATTAGCACCGGTTACATGATCTGGTCACTCATACGGGTTTCCATCCTTCCTCACCCTTAATTCTCCGCACTGACTTAGTGAGACTCTTTCCAACTCTTCTTAATAATTCGTTTTCATATAAATGTGATTGTAATGGCTTGAGAATGAAATCACCGAAAACATATGTTCGCCTACAACTCGTGTTCTGAGTACTATGATGGGCTTATTCCGCAGTCTGAAAATTAACCGTTCAACGCCCATGGACGGTGTTCGCGTAAGAAAGAAGTCGTTTTTAGACCCGGTCGGAGTTGCATGAACCAGATATTCGCGCTTCAGCAACGAATAAAGCACGGGTGCATTTTCCATAGGCCCACAATCTCTGTATTCCTTGGTCAGAAAGTTGCTTTTGAATCAGCTGACCGCTCAGTTCACTGAAGGACGTGCCAGATAAATTTATTTCTTTTTTCCATTTCTCGAATGTGAACAGCCGAAACCGAGTTCGTGCTTCGATGATCATCCTTCTGAGTTCATCTCCAGAAGCGGAGCGCCTCATGGTTTGCCTATTTCGTCCATTGTTTTTCAACTTTGTAGTTGAAATAGTTCGTGACCTAACCCTATCGTCGTGTAAAAGTAATGGCATCAGTCAGCTACTAGACGTTGAAGTGTCTGAATTGGAGTGTGCTGACAATATTGTTCTTCTGAGTGAAGACTCAGAAACGTTGCAAATTTTTCTAAATGGTCTAAGCTGTTGCGCAGCGATGGTTGGGATGCATTTTGCACCTTTGAAGCTTGGAGAGCCGCTGCAGGGCTGGGAAGTCTCAGCACCAAATTTTGTTTCGGCGGACGAATTCCTGGCTCAAATAGATAAGTTCCGATACCTAGGCAGTTTCATCGCACTGAGTGGCCGGATATCGCGTGAGGTGTCGTCACGCATACAGAAGGGACAATCGACTACTTACAACCTCACTCGTCTGCGGCGCCGACGGGGCATCCGATTTTCCACCAAGGGTGGGGTGTGTACTGCGGCCGTTAAATTCGTCCTTTCAAAAGTCTCAGAAAAGTGGCCCTTTAGTTTAGAAGATGTGTCGTTGTTCGAGCATCTACACTTCAGCAGTAGTGCTCGTGTATGATTGGAACATGTAATAGTCGTAATGAACTGAGTTGATATTCTGTATCGAAATTGCTCCCCACCCAGAACTACGCGAACGGAAGTAGCAAGAAGACCAAGGCCGCGAAGTAGCACGTTAATTTTATTGCAGAGTGGGTTCGTATGAATATGTTTAGTTAGAGAATATAATTGGTGGACTGAAAGATGACCAATCACAGAGAGCTTTTGTCGGAGTTGTCCACGGCGATCCTCATTGGTTGAGGCTCATCCGTGTACGTGGCTACGAAGCTGTACCTGGCCGTATCATGTGTGACAGCTGCTGAATCACCACAGAACATCATACTATCAATACTGAGGTTAGGCAAAAGGTGTTGGGATCCAGTGGTTAGTCATAGGTTAAGATGGCTGGGACCTGTGTTACGCATGCCCACAGACAGACTTTCTGGAGGTAAGCCGTTCTTCGAGGTAGGCAGTGGCTGGAAAGTAGGTTGAGGTGGTCTGTCCATTACATGTTTAAGAGGTATGAAAACCTCGACCAGTGGACTCGGCCAAGTAAGAAGTGTTAGAATTCCTGGTTGGTGTCTACCATTCCCGTCTCTCAGATGGGTGGAGACATTCACAGCTATGGCTAAGTGTCGCTGCCAGAGGCGGGTTTGCTTTTGGTCTTTTTCCTAATCTTCGTAATTCTCGCTTCTGAATTTGTATCCGGCTCTTTTTCACTTTATGCCTATATTCATTCTTCCCTCGACTGGACGATGCTGAAATGTAGCCACGAAAATCAGACCACACCAGTGTGAGGTTGATGATGGAATGGATTAAACCGAACTAAGCGAATGAGAGCAGATGAGATTGTGTAGCTTCCGAGTGGTATTAGATAGACAATGCCCCTGCACTTCTATGAACTCATCACAGTTAACTCAAGCTCCCTGCTCTATTATACTGCAATATATTCATTCTATATACTTTACTTTACCATATTATGTCAACCCTCAGCTCACGACTGAAACCCACGGCAGCCCTCTGCGCAATGCTGGTGATTCCCGAAAAGGACGGAACAACTGCCTTTGGTTTCCAGGTTCTCAGTGATCAGTTGAGTATTGGTGTTGCATGATGAATAATATACGTAAATTATATCTCCTGTCAATAAAACTGATAGAAGAACGGGATCCAAACTTTCACTTAATCAACACCTACGCCGTGCCGGCTGGGGTGCAAGACTGCAATGGATGCTTCGAAAATTCTGCAAACGGATCTTATTGCTTACCTCCACTCCCCATCCAAAATTACATTAGTGCATGACAAACGTCTTGGTGAACTTGGCTGCTTTTGACAGGATTTCTCGCTTGCACCAGTCGGAGTATATCAAAACTGAAAGTGCATCGGGTTGCCTTGATTACGAATTTCGGGTCACCATTTTGGATCAGAGTTGAGGATCCTATTGTCGTCGAATTTCCAGATAAGCAAGGGTATACTACCGATGATACACAAAATTCAACAGAAATTGTTCCAACTGTGAAGATTCTCCTATATGCTAGAGTCGGTCTGGTGTCACCGGACTAGGCAAATTTAGGAAACCCTTTTGCGCTACGTTACTGTTTCTCAGGCATCGGAGAACAGCCTTTGTCTCTGTGCTCTGTCCATCCCCCTTTCTTTGCTTGCACGAATTCAGATGTTCGACTCGCCGGTATGCCACGTGGTATCCACCCTATTTGAGTCAGAAATGGACGCAGATCGACCACATCACAATAAGCCATCAATGGCAGGGCTGCATACAAGACTGTCATTCGTATTGAAACATTCCTGTTGATTCCGACCACTCATTGGTATGCACTAAGCTGTCCATGTGCTTCGGTGGGTGCTCCAAAAGCCAGCCAAAAAGACGGTTAAATTTCCACTAGCCTTCCGACTCATCTCGCCTGTCGTTCTTCCAACACGCGCTATCCAAAATGCTAGATTTAGCCCCACCTGATAACATTAACCAGTACTGGTCGCTTGCTAAGTCTTATTTGCATTCCTGTGGCCCATTAAGTTGTGTCTTGTCTCGTCATTCCGTAAGACCCTGGATTTCTGGTAACTATCTATCTCTTCGCAACACGTTCCACACGGTCCCGGCTGGAAGGAAGTAAAACGAAGCCAGACGTGGGCTCAACACCAGTCATCTTAGGGACCGTGACATCTAATGGTCACAACCTGCATCAAGGATGAAATGTGCTGCCAACACTCCAAATTCTCGCAAAGTGTTCTGTCTCATTCAAGTCACTTATAGAAAGCCATTGGATGTGACTGAAACAGTTTGTGAAGCTGACGGTTCGCCGGTTCACAATCAAAAGTGGCGTGGTAATTTTCAAAAATGGAGTACCTAAGATGTATGTGTCAGTTCTCAAAGAATCGCATCACCACTTTTCAGGTTGGGTTGGGGCCTGCGTCCAGCTTTCGCCCCCTTTTGTTATCAGCGGTCACAACTGCTTGCATTCATCATTCGAGCTTCCCCGTTTGCGAACTCATGCAGGCATCGGAGGGGGGGGGGAGGTTGTGGTTTCCCCAGTGATCTTCAGTTGACAAGGCTGGGAGCGATCGCTTGCTTTTTACATGCGAACATGCAGTCAAACATATGTTAGCCGTTCACCAGGTATGACAGATAGCAAAGCGCTGAGAATAATTCAGGATGTCCATTTACACTTGACGATGGCATGTTCTTCGTTGGTTTGTGGAACAAGATTCTCGTCTGGTTATTTTTACGCAAACTGATGCACACGAAATTGAAGTCAACGAAATTAAACAACCGGGTCCGACATGTCAATTGATATTGATACATTTACTCTAACACGGGGTCAGATAAGCTACCACTAGGTTCCCAAGCTCAAAATCAAAGTAATCATCTGTTGCAAAAGAGTAGCGTTATTCCGTTCAGCTACAGAAATCAAATGCCACAGTGACAGTACTAAAGCTCTCAATCCCAGTCCTGACACGAAAATCATTACTTATGGCGAAAACGTTTCCTGACCTTAAACAATGCACGGCTTGTGCACTGATTCCGGACTTTCAAAAAATCGTTATTGCAGTGTTCTGTCTAAACGGTCACGTGCGCCGCCAGACAGTCTCAAGCACGCACACACACACACACACACACGCACGCACACGCATATGCACACACACATACACTGCGGACCATTGAGTCACATCCCACGTGTATGGACACATGCACGTAAACACTCATACAGGGCTGATGGTAATCGTGCTTCGTGCCGGACTGCATTGACCAATCAAATTTTCACGTGTCTTATGACTTTGCATGGTCTGATCCATTTGTACGCTTGGCTTGAGTTTTCACTGGCATATGACTCTGATTGGCGTGTCTACTTGCTTGCGCCCCCGTTGACAAGTTTGCATCGTCGTTTGCCCTAAGCTTTCGCTGAATGCACGTTCGCTCGTGAGTCATGCTTACGTTTCGCCTACCGACTAAGGGACAAAAATTATGCTCGCTGATTTCCCTTAAGGTGACACCTTAGTGCCGGACTTTTGAAAGGGATGTTTGCTTAATGAAGCAATCTATCACTCAGCCCCTGGAGAGGAGCGAGCTACTTCTCAGATGCTGTGACCAGTCCTGTTTATCTGCCAAAGTGAAATCAGATGCATTCTTGCGAAAGTTTCTACAGCTTTTGCAGTCAGGGTTTCATCGGTTCTGTCACCCAAAACTGTCTCACCGAAGTCGCATCAACAGTCACCCAGTGCGTGCTTCCCGGATAACCCCCCTCACCCTCTCAAACACAAAAAAATGTCAGCACATACCGCAGCGGGGCATTATCGAACAACAATGGGCATCAACTCTCTGAAAATGAATGCTAAGTGAAGACATTCCTCAAAGGTCTTTACTCTCCATAGTGTCATCGTAGTTGATCGATATCCAGAGTCACTTACTTATTACGTAGCTTGTATTCTGCTCACTGAAATATTTCCTTTCCGATCTACATTAATCATGCCTATTATTATTTTACCAGCAGGCGTACCTTAGACTGCCCATGTTCTGTCGTTAGGCTCAGATCAGTTATAGTTGGGTTACATTTTTTGGTTGTCTAATTCTCGACAGCCGATAACTACCTATCGGAATAACGTTTAGCTGTTTCCTGATCAATCCAAAAGTACAATTACGTCACTAATGACCGACTGACAGAGGCGAACTAAACAACCCACAAAAGAAAACGAGATGAGCGAATTACTAATAGCAACTTTATTGATAGCGTAATCCTTGTTAACGCCTAATATTTAGATAAATTGTGTTAAGCATGAAAACACATGAAGACGCAGAACCAGAGGATGTTTACAAGTAAACGAATAGAGATAAAAGCGAGACTGGGAATAAAATTCATTAAGTTACACAGATTTTTACTCAGTCCGATGCATAATTATTTAATGAACAAACGTAGTGGTCAACGGAGACCAAATGAAAGTTGAAAAGCAGAAAAATGTCGGTGTTTCTTTTACGTATGAACAATTCTGTCAGATAGATACAGGGCGGTATATTGTGAATATATTGAACTTCTTGAGAATACCGCAAAACTGAAACAGCAAAAGAGAGACAGAGAGAGAGAGAGAGAGAGAGAGAGAGAGAAAGAGAGTGAGATAAAGAGTCTGATGCGAATGTTCAAAATTGAAATTTTCTACTGTTTTTTGTTCTTCTATACTCTTGAACTCCACTCCGTTTTCACCCCCCAAAAAACTATAGCAGAGTCGTTATAATGCATGATTTTCCGGCTTCAATTTGAAGAGATATTCATCTTATCCTCAATTTCTTAGTCCCGTATTTTGTTGACCGTTAAACTTGGTGATGAGGCAGAATCGCAAGATAAGTGACAAGTGAACACCGGTCCCTTTGGTGTCTCGATCGACTTCATCAAGGATTCACTCCAGTCGCTCACGTCGTCCTCAGTGGACGCGTCCAGCTCGTTACGTTGTTTGAGACGCGCTCGCCGACGTTCGTAACTGTTCATCGCGTGCATTCGTCGTCGTTTGTATGACGGGTAGGGGTACATGTGAATTGATGTGCTCGAACGATTTTGCGGCATAAAAACTCCACCTATGCACGAACGGGTTTTGAAGGGAGAGAAGAGCGAGACGCGTGATTTATTCCAGAGAGAAACAGGGCAAAGTTCGATGTGATTATCCTTCTTCAATAGTGAGGCACTTCCTGCGATTTCTGAGAGTCTCTCTTCCGCAAACTGTCAGAGAAAAAACTCTACAGAAAACGGGGCCTCCATAAGATTAACAGACGGTAAACTTATTGGCCATAGCTGACCAACTAGGTGAATTTGAGTTTCTATGTAACCCGAAATTGAGCAGTGTGATCACAAACGTTTCATTTCCCGTAGAGCGGACATGTTCAATGCAAGGATGGCGATGACATCAACTCAGCTAACGAAGAAATGCCTGTAGTGAAAAAGCCGAGTTTTGTGAATAATCTACCAACAGTCCGATGAACAGAAGCTAGCAGAAGTGATATCGTTTTCAACCTGTCCATCAAAAACAAAGCAAATAAAATATTCCAGTCATCTGGTCTTGGAAATTTATTCACGTTCTCCACTAAAAATGATTATTCCAGAGCAAGTTTTCGAATATTTCACGAGCCAGCCATCAATACCTATTATCCGACCAATGCAACCCGGTCGAATAACGCGCTTTTGATTTTGAAGAATATTCAATCAGAGCCTCTAGAACTCCGTTGGCTAACTGTGACCCAACCGAAGACGTAATACATCCGATAAGTCATTTCTCCACTACTAGACCGATCATATATCAATAAGGAAAATGGAAGTTGTACGTGAGTTTTCCGAGAACTTGATCACAACCTCAAAACCAACCTAACTCACGTCTACATCTCCACTTTCTGTTCTATTCAACCAATATAAATGTGCTTCATTTGACTGGGTAATAAAAATCAAAAAACAATCTTGTTTGTCACTTCACCTTCTAAAGTAACCGCCAAGTATTCTCCAGTATAGGTTAATATGCCATAAATTCATATATTTTGTTTTTTAATATGGAAAATATATCTTCTACCGCCAAATGTTCCGTCACAGTGCTTTTGTTGGTAACCGATATCTCTCATTTGGTGGGTATACCACCAGAGAGCGTATGCTGTTAACAGAATATAAAAATGAATTAACAATATTCTTCCACTTCCGTTTATTAGTTTTACAGTGTACAATATTTCTGGGAGGTGGCCACAGCCGGTCAAGGGCAACCGAAAAGGAAGGTGGCCAGCAGTGACAGAAAATGACCCCGGGACGTCAAAATATGATGACCGAGGGAACAGCGCCGATCACAGATTTTGTTACATCGTACAGATCGACAGGTTAACAGCCGTGTCGAATGTGAAAACCGAAGCACTGTCACAGTAAACAAGAATTGGATTTGTCCTCGCGGTTAGGAATTTCGCTCCTCCATTCTCCGTCCCTATTCGGTCTATGTCGGTCTTCCATACCTAACTATAACGAGTTTGTCAATAAACTGATGGTCGTTTATTGCATGAAGTGTAACCTTGCACTTAGCAGACGCGCTGGATCTTTGCTAGTTTGAGCCACCTGTGGTATCGACGTGATACCTGTTTGTTCATCTGGGGTCGTGTGTACACTGCAAGCTACATCGATCAACCCATACGGTTCCGTAACTTGTCCCGTGTGGCCGTTGCACATGCCCGCAAATTGACTCCCTCGGTGTACGCTATTCACCGAGGCAGGTAGAAATTGAGGGCTGGGTCGATGTGGCTAGTCCATGGCATGACGAAGAGGCATGAAGACCTTGGTAAGTAGGCTTTGCTAAGACGGATGGTGATAATGAAAAAAGCTTACTAGACGATCTGATGAGTAAGGCGACATGGTGTGGTGCCGCAGTTAGTGACGTACTTACTTACGAAGTTTTTCTTCTTGTTCGAGATTTTAACTCACAACTTCATTATCTGTTAGGAAGACTACACCCTCATCCACTCTTGAGGAAAATGATTCACCGTCTGACTATCCAAAGCGCCAAAGCAGTCCACGCAACAGTTCTACCTGATGGGTTGCATTAGGCTGTGCCAACACCTAGGATATACTTCAAAACAAAAATGTTCAGTTGATGTTCAGTCAGTTATTGCCATTCGTTGGACTGAACAATCAAAGTCATAGCAACTCAGAACACCAGCTTTTGACGTTATTGGCTGGTTTCAGGCCGGTATCAAATAAATTTACAGGAACTCATTTAATGCGAAATTACCTATCTCCGAATGAGCACCAGTTACACTTAGGCTTTGCCGTACAAACATGAGTGTGTTTTCATGATCAAACGGATCATGACTTATTAATATAGAAAAATAACCAGGAAAGTCATCAACCCATGTGTAGAATGTGTCCCTGGTAATGTAAACGGTTTTCTGCCAACATAAGATTATCTGCTGCTTTTTCGTCTTATTAGGAAGACTACGGGGTCTATGGAGTGGTTTGAACAAAACATACATTATTGGATTACAACTGCCATTGATTGATGACCATAGTTTACTTGCCACTTGGTGATATGACGCATCTTTCGGAGATTTTATTCGCTTTTCCTGACTCTAATCATAATGTCACCTAGTGATAAAGTCAAACATACTGAAAGCCGGCGCTGAAAACCAGCTGGTTAGACTTTCCGTTCACTGTCGTTCACACCCCGGGTTCGAATCCCAGTGGGGGGGGGGGGCGAAGGATGTGCATTGTCGATGATTCCTAACAATTCTGTTAACATAGCCTTGCAATGCTTCCTCCGTGGTTTTCAATGATGGGTTAAGGTTTGTTACTGCATGGTAAATCGTTTGTTAATCAAATTGAACTGTCCATTATTCACACACTGTATTAAGGTCAATGTATGTTTATTTTAGGTTAGGCATGACCGTTTAACATGCGAAACTTGACGTTGTTTACACGAGGTACATTCAAAACAACAATAATGTTTTCCCGTAACACATTTTTGTTTGCTATACGTCATCCATCCCCATAGAAAAATCAATGCTTCCCAAGCTCCATAATTAAGCAGATTCAAACAAAACTGGGAGAGAAATCCCACGCGATCAATTGATTGATGAAGAATATCTGCTAATGTGTAAAAGATACAAAAATAAGTTTGAAGAATCCATCCAGTGTGTCTGAAAGCTTGTGCTGGTATTTATATGGGATTACCAATTCTTTTGCTAGGTGGGATCATTTGGAAGAGAGGTCTAGTAGCCGGTAAACGTTTTAGAAATATCAGAAGTCCATCTACAAGAGAAAATACCTAAATGTGACCACTGACTGTGAGTCTCACGCTGTGGCAGAGTTGATGTCCACGTTGCACTTCGGTAGATTTTAAGGAAAGGGATCTGATAGTACAGAATCAAACTTTTTCCACTGATTTAAATCCCATGCTAGTTGAAACTGACAATCGGATTTACGCAGAGAATGACATCACCTTTTTATCACGATCAGGATTTTGTAATTATTCGTGTAGATAAATTGAGTCAGCTGAGTGAAGAGTTCGCAGCTTCCGTGCACTATGAGGTGCAACAAGTCGTTCATGCTTAGTTCATCACTTGGTTTGGTGGTTTGATAATTTTTTCCTTCTGTTATCCAGTTAGAGAGTTCCGTGAGGATTGGGAATCAAGCTTAACTATTATGATTGAAAACAAAATATTATTCGCTCCCAGAAGTACCGGGTTCAGCTGGTTTATAAAAATGATTGGTTATGTCGTATTGAAGCCCAACTCACCACTGGAAATCATGGATGCACTCTGTACAGCTGTTCCTACAATGTTAACAATCATCAACAGTGAATATCTAAGCTCCATTGATAAGACACTCTTTCCACGTAGGTTTCCTCGGCGAACACGTCCGTCGAGGTGATCGACTTTTGTGCGAATAACTGTTTTCTACCGTTGGCCGCGAAGACAGAACAACTCTACATCAGATAGTTTTGGCCAGAAAAATGTCGTTCGCTATTCCAAGTGACCTATGGAAGGAAATCATCCATTCTGGGTTCAAGCCCGATTTGAGACCAGGCGAATGTGAAGAGCCGCTGATGATTCTTAACAAGACAAACAAAGCGACTCTAAAGCAAACAGTTCAGTGCTCTGCAATGACGAACTGAACTTTGATACTGCAAGACAATTATTTTCATGAACGTCAATTACATGACCGTTTCGTCATTTACTAAAGAACTCTGAAAGGCATTGTGAATAAGAGTGACTTGTCAACTTCCTATAAGTGATCTGTTGGCCAAATTTTTTGAACTAATGATATGTTTGTCTTCAGACGATGACAGTTAGAATTAATCTAACTAGATTTTCTAGTTTCTTGTTTAGTGATGCTTTGGGATCACAATTTTTGTGTTTAGATCTTTGTTGAATTAGCATACAGCTTCATATTTTGTCCTCTGGACCTATAAGCCGTTTTGACTTTGTATAATCGAACATTTGCTCGCAACCGTTTTCTTTTTGGATGGTTTTGAGAATACGCATTCTTTTTGGAATCATTCAGAGTTCAGCGGTAATTCCGGGAGACAGAGCGTGCGTGACACAGTGGCTCCGTACTCCTCATACCAGCTCTGTACGAGGTAGCGCTGAGTCACTGGTTGGCTTTAAACATCTGCAAACAAGGACTCCTTTCGAACTGTGGCCTTAGTTGACGAAAGTCTCTAGAACAGTGGTACAGAACAGATTGGCATATTTTTAGTTGATCCAAAGGATGAAGCTCTACCACCTCGATCTGATTCAAACACAAATGCATGAACATCAGGCACGGTTTAGCACTTCGTCCGCTTTACCAATTGAGCCAAGAGTTCTCATTGGAGAGTGCGGATATTTCACAAATGGATCATGCGGTCAACCTGCCGAAAGTGTTTACGACATTCTTGCATGGATTTGAACCACAAGGTGGTGAACACGTTTGGGGTTTTGAATCAGTTCAGTAGAAAATCCACGAATGGTACGGTAGAAATAGCGAAGGGATTTTACGAAACATTTGTAGATATATTTCGTGTTTCATGAATTCCAAACATCAGTCTTTCCGTTGAATCATCTTATCGTATACCAAATTGTAGACTCAGTTTTCAAACCGGTGAATAAACCCGTGTACCGGATGCTCGAAATAACTGCGCAACCGAGGATTCCGGGAAATAAAGCTGAAATAAACACACAAGGCTTCTAAATTTTTCCCGTAAAGTTCAGGACTTCCATATCCGCCAAAAGCACTTGCCTTTGGCATATCACGAAGAATGAAAATACGAAGGATTCAACACTGATCGGCCCTAGCCAAAACAGTCTTCAGTGCAGATTCTTTATAAACCTTGGAATCTCGCCATTGAAGGTGACTATCACCTCTTAACATTCCCTTTCCTTGGAATCGATTCCCCTTTCCAGATCCTTGCACCAGTATTTTTTGATGAACCATGGGAGCCAAGTTATTCCCAATGGTATCATTACTAACAAATAAGAAAGGACACGTATTCCCCCCAGGAATCTACTCAGGCAGGGTGAAGAACCAACGGCCCAGCTATTCCGTACTGCTTTATTCCGACATTGTCGTGTAAAAGATCGATTGCAAACGACAGAAACTCATTCGCAAACACCATCAGGATCGTTGATGTTGTTTTATCAGTAAATGCCACCCGAATTTACTGTGAACCATCAAATCTTGGCATGCACACCCACGGCCATAACTAATGTGTAAATAGACTGTGGATTTTCGTAATCGGATAGTGGAGTTCTTCGTCGTTATTCTTCACACTCCCTTTCCACCACCAGTAACACAACAACCACCACCGTGGATATCATCAGTCGAATCAGCGTTCTGATAATCATAACTGTAAAGGAATTAAGACAAACAAAGTATTTTCGGGAGAAGAAATGGACCGACCCACGAGCTATCCTTGCTAAAATGTCGCAAGTGCTTGCCTGTGAGATGAAGCGATGAGACGAGGTTCTTGTTTCAATAGATCGGCCCCACCTAACTACTTAGTGATGCAGTTTGACGTTATTAGTCCATAAGAATATAGCAAATGTGAAACCATCCCTAAGATCTTTAATGATCATTTGAAATTACCACTGCCAAATAATTCCCTTCCGTGATTTACTCATGTTACAAGAGCACATCAATAAACAAGTTAAACACAGATTCTGTTCTTTTCGTTTCATACTAATTTCAGCTTGATTCGTGTAATCTCGGCAGTTAAAGTAACCTAGCCCAAAGGCAAAAAAGTAAGGGTTTAGAAAACTTTAGATTCTAAGTGTTTTTCACAAATAGAAACCGTTTATCAACCCTGGACAGAGTTACCATATCATCCAAGGAAGATTACCTACAAACAGGAGCTTTGCAATAATGTTAGTAAAAGAGAAAGGATTTTTATTGGTAAATTTGGCAAATTTTCCGTGAGTTTACTGGATACGGCGCAGTTTACGGTAAATTTCTCCTCATCAATAACCGTTCCCATCCAATGAAGGTTGTAAAAGCGTAGACCAGTGATCGTCTGACTCATTACATTGGTTAAGATGTTGGAAGTATTAAAACGTGAATAAGTAACGGTATACTGGATCTTAGAAAATTTGCTGAAAAGCGAAAAACGTGTTTGTTTTGATACTCATTTTTAACCTTTACTGAACTCTCTCTTATCGAAAGAGATACTATCGAAGGAATTACTGGTCCTAATGTTATATGTTTTGATGATACTTAAGGTGTCAAATGAGTATATGGAATATATATTTTATATGCTATATCAACTCTAACCGTTTGGCATTAGTCCGATTTAACGCTGTTCGAAAGCAGAGCTAATTGTCCCGGAGTGAAGCGGTCTGCGAACTTTATCCCTATGTTCTAATCGGTTGAATTTTCGGTTTGATGGAGAGGTGGATTTCCAACGAAAGGTCAAATCCTGATGGATCTCTTGAGGACCAACAGGGTGGTTTCTGGGAAAATATTTTCCAGCAGATCAACCGAATTCATCGCAGAAGCCAGTGGACTTCATCAGTTATTTAATCACTGTTTTGTCTACAGATTTATAGATACTACAATTAAAATGACACAAAGTCTGCATTGGAACATGTGAACCGTAAGGCCACTTTAAAGCATTCGTCGCTTTCGAAATGATCGGAAAATGCAATGGTATTAGGACAATATTCAGACTGATGCTTCTCAACGCAACTATTTTCGACGTGATAGCATTCCAAAAACACATTTAATTGATTTTAGACTTACCGTCGAGACTACCGAGTGACCGAGAATACTTTCCCTATTTCGGAGTCACATTAGCTACATAATTCCGGCTCCTCATTTCCTCAACAAGTTCCACTTAACTATGAAATACCCTTTGGATCCCATCCAGCCGTTTGCTATTCATTATATTAGGAAGTGACCAACGAGATTAGTCCAGTGACTAATACCAAAACAGTTGTTGTCTATCATGAGAATGATGGCCACGCGTCACTGGATATTCACTTGCATTTTTTTTGTCCGATTCGCCATAACACGATAGTTCATCTTGTGGAGCAGCTGCTCTGTAGGCAGAAAGTTGCCGGTTCGCATGCTGTACTTAGGGTGGATTTTGGATATGACCAATGCAACGTAATATCCAACCATCCACACCAATCTGGTTCCTCATACCCTTGCTAAGTGAAACAGCCTAGCCAAAGTTTATGGGGAAAGTGTTTCGCAGAGTTTGGAGTCATATACCTCTCGAGGGATTAGTATTCTCAAGAGACAAACTATTTTATTGCCTGAGTATTTCTCCCTATACAATAGGACTCATTTTAACATGCTGCTGCGATTGAAAAACAGACATTGTATACCGTTCATTCGGCATAAATCACGACCAATAAAACAGGGCAGATAGTCAAGGTTGTCACGCTAATACTGTTATCGTATTTTCGCTCCAGGTTCTCGCTGATATGCCGTTTGCCAATAAGTCGATCGTTACCAGTGACGAACAAAAGCTTTAAAAAGGACGGTGATGTTTGCTTGAAGCAAAGAGTAGAAAGACATCATCCGTTGCAGTCAACTCGCTGGATACTGAAACCGGTTGCAAACCTACATGAAAACCAGTTACATATGTGTTACATATAACATTTTGTTCTGCAGAGCTTCCAGAATTGGGCAACAAAGTGTAATGAGATGACGCCACAATTTATATGAATAAGACAGAGTGTGTGCAAGTGGACATCTTATCCATTCTAGTGGTTGACTGAGAGGAAACGAACATAACGAGACCAACTGCATCTACACTGATCAACAGTTCGACTATGTATCTGCATTGAAGCAATTTGTCAACCTTCACCGGTCAGATTGGAGTAATAATTCCTTCAATTATGTTTTCTTTCGGCTTCACAGAAATTCCCAGGTGACAAGGGGAATTCAGGTAGATGCAGAAACTTTCCTCCTCACGTTTCGCCGACTAAGTTCCGATAGTTGAGCGAATCCCGAGAACCGTTCTTAATTTCCAAGCGGGAATGAACCCATGAAAAGAGGACTGCACCTTACAAAATTAAATGTGGCTCGCCGAAGTCTGTTTGGTGTGACTTATCTAGTTATTTGTTCTGGGGAACCCCGTCAGATAGGGCGGGACGACACAAGATTCACCACTGCCAGCTAACCGACTGTCCTCAACAGACGCACAAACATGGAACATTTGCTTTTCTTCTCTGCAACGGGAAAAGAATTCACAATCAATGACGGGTGGATGCACGGACTGTTCAAATTCAAATTATTGGGCTGCTTTCACCGTCTCCCTTTACATGGTTGTCAAAGATACAACAAAAAGGTCCTACTCTGTCACACATTATTTACTTATCATGGCCGGTGTAAACGAAGGTACTGCGGGTTGTGTTTCATCTCAGTAATAAAAGGAGCATGATAAGTTATATAGATCTATCATTTTTGCTTGAGATTTAGGCACAGAAACATGCAAAAATGTGAACCACTAATAGAAAAATAAGAGGAATTAGTCTACGTGAGAATTTACACCGTCTTTTTGGAAGAATATTTTCTGGTTACTACAGTGCTCCTCCCTAGAGCAAACATTGTCAGGACCGATCAGATTTGTCCGCTCCGCGGCAATGTTCGCTCTTGGGCAGAACATTCAAAAAATAGCACAAAATACAACAGTTCAAACCCGAAGTTTAAATGTCTGCACCCAACAACTTTTTGGGAGGTTCAGGTGAGAAAATTGATGCCTGTCGCGTATGAAACGAAACACGAAACAAACTTTTAGTCGCAATTTATTTCGACCATAAATGATGTCATTGTTAACTGTTTCCCGCTTTGTTACCTACTTTCTTACATTCTCGTCTCATTACGGTTAAAAGTGATCTTCGATTCCTTATCTCGGCACAAGTTACGAGCGCGTTCCAGCCTACTTGACAGCACTCCGCCTGAAACTTGTAGCGCATCACCGTTCAGTAGTCCTAACCTAGTACTATCGAGCCTTTGAAATAACTGAACCAACCGACACGTAAACGCATGATATTTGCTGACTTGAAGTACCTTGATTCTAACTATATGTAGTTTCGATACTGGTCTCATTTCTCACAACCATGTGAACTTAAGTCCTCCCTACATCGAGCTGTGACGCAATCTTCCATAAAGGAGCTCCATACGTGGGGAAAAAGTGATCCTTATTTTATTACCACGGTTCGAGGATGTCTTTTTCATTGACCATCCCATCAAGATTTATAGGGCTTGCAAGTTCTACTGGCCTGGTGTGAAAGTTACTGTGATTGCATTAAGTGAGCCCAGTAGGCTTGCCAGCCATGAGATGAAAAGCTAACAGAACACTACCAAGGATGTTAGCAGTTGACGCAATCAGCTGGGCGGGCACTGCAGCGTGCACACACCTCACGCAGAATGCCGGAGTAGCCATGGCCACTGCCAGTGACCTTTTGTGATCTACCTGAGGGGCTTACGATGATCACACATACATATCCGAGTACAATATTCAATAGCTGTCACAACAGAAGGGCTTCAGTAATCACATGATCAAGTGGCTTTTTCTGTCGCTGTTTAGGTAGGCAACCCGATAAATACGTTCACTCGAAGGGGTGTTTGCTCTTGAGACGTTTCAGTGGCAAAATCAGTGGAGACCGGGACAGTGTGTTCTTACGGGGAAGTGACAGCTCTTCGGGAGTACGTTCTAGGGGAGGAGAGGCAGTGCAATATGACAGATCTTACTCTCCGTGACTTATTTCAACCATCGCTAAACGAGCTATGAAGTCGCTATCTATCCCGTTTATCGTTTTCGTCTCCCCAGTTCAAAGTGGAGGAGGGGCGCACCCGTGTTTCCCCAATATCGAGAGTAAATCCTTAAGCCCATTCCAATAGAGGCCGTAGTAAGACAATTGTGGAAACTGAACCTTTCAGGCGCCCGTGATTTACAGCTGTAAAGGCTAATAGTAAATTAATCGATGATCCAAAGGCTACACGACTTCTGTTCTCACGTTTGGTATGACCTGGTGCATAATAAGCAGTGAGATTGCCTTCCTAGTAGAACATCTGGTCTGACAGATTAAAACAAATATTTCTTGATCTCCGATGAATTCAGAACTGGCCCAAATGATCAACCGGTCATCAACCATGATCCCGTTTCCAAAGCCAACTCGGTCAAATACTTAGGTGTCACAATCAGCTCAAAATTGATATGGTCTTCTCATATTCTTGATAGTGTTCAAAAACTACGTAGACAGTCTTTTCAGATTTGTAGGCTAAAGCGGTTTGGTGCCACGCAAGCTGTTAATTTTTTCTTTTGTCCATCAATGTATTCTCTCAGTCTTACTCTACTGCTCTCCCGTAATCTTCCATGGTTTGCTTACTAATGATATTATTACACTACACCGCAATCTGGCCCGTATCAGTCGGGTTTCTTTGATTTTCATAGGCTCTCTGTACTCCAAAGATTTGCACGTCATACCCTGTGAAAAATTCGCCAAGAAAATTCTCGCGGGCACCACTCATTCCTAGTACCATGATTTATCTGCATGTCGTTCTCATCCCTCCACACGTTCCACATTCAGACTTATCCCCTCCTGTATAAATATTTACTGCAAATCTACAGTGCCTTGTTTGGTTCGTGTTCTGGTTGACAGAATGAAAGTCATAGAGGAACTTCGCATGGACGTCGGTGGCTGGACCAGTTTTCTTCTGCAGTATTTACTTATTTTTAATTATTTCAAAGTGGCAATGATCGATTTACTAACAGATGACTGAAATATGAGTTTATTAACTTGTTAAAGTCCTCAGTACAATGCAATACGAAGTGATGCAGTAGGGATCGCGGTGCCATTGATAACTACAACTACAATTTAATGCAATACGAATCAATCAATGTAATGCGTTCTGAACCTCAATACCATTGGAAGGAGCTTCTACGGAAGTTGTTTCATGGCGAGTGGCATTTTGCGAGCCTTTTAGAATCCTCGTACAGTGTACGAAGTAATCGATAGTCAAAACCATTTCAGATGTAACCTGAGTGCAGTCTAGGTAGGAAAACGTGATCACATTTGCCGGGTGCGTAATGCGCGTTGAATTGCAATAATTTACAAGATGGTCAGAATAATACGAGCAGAGCGTAAGCCGACCACTGGTAACAGTTCCAGGACGCCATGATGAGCAATCGGCGAAGTTAACATTGTGACGGATACCGTCCGACAATTATTCCTTCCTCGACGTAGTGCCCATGTACCGGGAACTAACAAGGTACCACGCGTCGATTGCCAGACTATACGATCGAAGTGCATCCCAAACAGCCCGTTGCATGCCACCAATAGATCAAATGACGTCAGTCCATAACAAGTGAACACGTTTTCGCCAGTCAGAGTTATCGATTCTCAAATTTCACATGGACAATTAGAATGATCCAGGTTACGGTCCTATCAAGAAAATGCTTTGGAGGATGGACACCTGTTTTCTGGAAGTGCTGTTACCGTGATTGAGGTGCGGTGAAATTCGTTGGCCATTGACGGGGAAGTGGTCACGAGCATTCTGTATTTCCCTGGTGTGGTGGTTCTTGAGCTACCTTATCCAAGACCAAAAGCCATGGTTCGCCGAGTGCACCCCGAAAACCTCCGATCGATGGTCACACGTGATGGAGCTAGTCGAGGTATTGCCACCATGCCCAGATAATAGAGACCATTCTTTCCCGCTGCCTAACCCCATTATACTGCGATATGACGGTGACATTTAACCCGGCCAATACCCATCGCATTCCAATATCACCTCACCCAAGTTTGCTGGAAAAGTACGTACATGATCCGTTGAAGACAACTGTTTGCTTGTTGTTAGTAATTCTTATTTGGCGGGTATAAGTTACTGATTACCTTTATCAGCATAGACGAAACGGTCGTACATTGCAATATTTCCTTGGATTTACAAAGGCGAATTGATGGTTCACACTTTATGGTGAGTCAGTCAAATAATTATTGCTTATTGATCTTCTCGTCAGCATACTGAATGCATTGAATTCCGAAATTCCCATCTTAAAACTTCACTCAGAAGGAAACCGTAGGGGGTAATTTTCATTTTATTATCAAGACATTTTTCTCGTACTATCCGCTTGTGAATTATCCTTTCAGCTGAAACAGTTAGTTGTTAATTTCTCAAGGATGTTCGGTAAGCACACATAAATAGATCACAAGTTGTTAAATTCAATCTGGGTCACACTCGTTCTCAGCAATGGGTATGCATTGATGAAGTGGTACAGTATGTTCTTGGGTTAAAATTAATTAGCCATCAGCAGATATTTGAAAGGATCTGGTGTATGTACATTCTAATTTTGTGCCACGTACGAGTTCTGAGAACAGTTTGAAGTTTCAGAGTACAACCCACGCGTTGGTGATTTTTATTTGCATGAAGTGCAGTACACGAAAGAGCTCTGTGGAGCAGCATGTGATACACAGTGCAGTAAACACAGAGGTCTGTCTGTCTACCTGTCTGTTTGTCGGTGTGTCTCTTCTCAAATCTCGTTTTTTTGTGTGTGACCCATCCTAACAGTTGTTGGGTACGCGACACACACACACCCACACACACCCACGCTGGCAGAAATCAGTCATGGGACTACTTGGCAATGATCGAGCGCTTCATCGAGATCCAAATATCATTGAATTCGAACAGTGTCTATGTGATGTTTGCAATTGAAATCTTTTTACTCCTCATTTATATTGCCCTTAACAAGTGCATTTCTTACCCATGTTAGCAATATCTTCGTACTGACTGCTGGAATTCACATGATAGCTAGTATTCCCTGACTGGATGGAACTAGACCGATCTGAACGGTACAGATGAATCAGGTGAACTTTCACAGAATTAGTGCTAATTGTGAGCATAGGATGGTCTCTTTAATAGTGTTGGACTGCTAAAGACAGACTTCAGTTGAATTAGAGCATACTGATTTTTTTTTTCATAGACCCAGTGGGACGGAACAGATATCCACAATGGTAAATGTAAGTGGTTGTGCGAGAGAACAATGTAAAAACCGTATTACAATCATTGATATACCAAGCTTATCAGATGACTGAATCGTCAGGCAATCAGTTATTGAAATGAGGATACCTGGGTTTAGTAGAATTCAGACCTACTGATTGGAAAGGAAACAAGATAAATGAGACCAGATCTCTACATGGTTGCAAAGCACATGCATTATCACATAGCAGCCCGGCCGGCTCAGTGGTTTCCTTCTCACCAGCACCATATGCTACCACTTCTATTCGTCATAGCCTTTTGGTGTTGGAATTTCGTAACCCATAGCCAGAGTGATCCCCGTGATAGACTTTGTCACTGTCTCACCAGACTATTATCTGGAATCGAACCTGTCATGCATCAGTGATTCACACCCGTTAACGATTAGGTAGCTATCCTGGGATGTTTTTCAACAGTACTTCATATTTTCCATACTTGACGAATCAATGAACGAAGTACTACACACCTGGTACTACTTGACTAGATAGACGTTCATTGAAGAGTTCAACCAAGTCATGATATCTCTATTATTGCTTCTGAGTTTGGCAAATTTGAATTTCTTTGAACGATTAATGATCCGATAGAAAAACATAAACCTGTATAGAAACTCTTTTGTGAGGACTGATACATCACTAAAAGTCAAATGGCAATCATTGCTAGCAATAAAACTTGCGGTCATCAGTTGTTATCTGGTCGTAGCCACAGGTGACCGTCATTTTCGCCAGCCTCTAACTGATCAAAATACTACTTAAAAAATGCATCAATATCGGCCAGTGATAAGGAGAAATAAAATGTTTCGTTGGAAAAGAATAAATAATTCAGTGTTGCAGTTGAATCGTATCAACATATATACATAGGCAGTTTCCCTAGGATAACTATGTTCAGATTTTTCAAACAGTATCCTTTTTTCAATTCTGCACTCTGATCTCGGTTTCTACCTCAAATCACCATCGAGTCGACAGAAAAAAGTGAAAACTTCATGATCGAAAGTCAACCGGACGAACAAAGAACGCTACCTTTGATGTAACCAACCGTTGAGTGAGTGGATCTGCCTGACACCAACCCGCAAGCCTAACACTTCCTACGCAGCCAAATCCGCTGCCCAAGACTCTCCTATGTTTTATATTTCATGGACTGACCATCTCAATATATATATCTTCCAATGATTACCTGCCTCTACAGAACAATATGCATCAAAGAAGTCCCTTTATCGTCATGTATAACTCATGCCCCAACCATTTCACCGTGTTCAGAACAGTATTTTGAACACCATCATGAGTAATATTAACCCGTGATCTAGAAGCAATTCAAAAGAAATGTCATCCCCGAGAATTAAACAATTCGGATAAAATCCTGAAAAGGAAGCTGGGTTGATTTAAGTGTTCATTAACTACATATTTATCCATTGCGGTCAAATGGGATATGCACCAGATTGCTGGGGCAGAATCAGTAATTCCTATCCCCGTTACTCGCTTGTATAATTCACACCCGACTGGCCGTATCACGATAGCTCAGTTGGGAGATCATCTGCCCGGTTAGCGGAGTGTCGCCGGTTCGACTCCGGTTCGCAGCGTCGGACCTTTCGACGTGAAAAATGCAAGTGGATTTCTATTACATAAGATTCAGACTCCTCTTGCCAATAATACGTTCTATGAATCTAATCTGTGTTGTCCAGCTGTTCATTATCACCTCTAGCCTATAATACACTCAGATAAATTTGTACTTCAAGGTTCAAGGACATAGGTGCCGGTGTACCACAATGTCCCAGTAAGACTTTTGTAGTTAGAGGATATACTTGTTGAAATGCAACCCAATGTATGCTATAAGCGTAAACGAACAGCAATGTACTATACTGCTTCCATTACGCACAGGCAAATATGACATGAGGTTATTTCTAAACACAGATGAGTTCTTCCTAGGTTACACTCAGAAAAATCTATATAATAGATCATTCATATTTAACCAGGTTTCCTATATTTAGGATCGCTGGTCAATTCACATTCAGAGTTAATCAGAAAACGAGCAGCAGACTTTGTGAGTATTCCCTTGGTACTGCTAACCAGTTTGTTTTATTTATCGACATACGGCTACGTAGTGTTTTTAAGTTGGATAAAGGTAATCAGCTCAGAGAAGACTATGGAACCTCTGATCAGTGGGCCTGCTCCTATAGTACACGTCCGGTTCATGCGGTTCGACTGCTCTATGAGGAGGAATATTGGAAATAGAGTCTTCGAATTCACACTTTCATGATTTATCGTGTGCTTTCATGTGTAGTTCCTAAATGTTCGTAATGTACTCCTAATCGTTTACATTCTGAATGAAGTTATTCTGTACGTGTCTGTGTGGGTAGGCGGGTGGGTATGTGTAAACATGGTCGGTGACCATAAAGCAGTTCACTGTTGACTGTTTTGAGGTGTACTTTCCCAGTGCTGTGAAGGAGGTGGGATGGGGCATTCTACTGCTCACTTATGCTGTTGGAAGTTCACTTTGCTTCCGACTCGGCCTTTCATGGCGGGTTATCATGTTTTGTGTTGTTTTCTGTGGATCTCCCTTTTCGTCAAGGGAGATGCAGTAGATGAACTTCATAAGCGAGCAGTAATTACCTCAAACGGGACTAAGGTCTACGGTCCCTTCGATCAGCTGAAAGGACCAACTTGGATTGGCTATCAATCGGTCAGAACGTGGACTTTTTCCGTAGTGATGAAAGGCTGTTTTCTGCGATACACTTAAGACATCCCCGAGGTACTCGTAATTGAATGTGAATAGAAGGACGATAAGGCTTCACATAATATGATTCATATTGAAGTGTGAACCTCCAAACCAATGTATTGCCGTTTTATCTGGCTTGTTAGAGATCATCAGCATTTCACATCCACCAGGTTAAAAGTGGGACTCGAATCCGAAGTGGGACAACTGCACAGTGCTTCCGTGGTTTCAATGGTTTCGAAGTTCACACTGTACGACGAATCATATAATGTAACCATAATTCCAAGTCGGGGATCACTGATGCAGGTATCAGGGTTACTGCAAAAATGTTAGACTTGCCTGATTCATACGTTTCTATCTTCGCTCAGTTATATAACCCTACCGAATGCCTGGTGGTTGGTGAACCGTTTTCCAAAAATGGGTTTTGATCTTTATTGTTTTAAGGTTTTATATTGACCGTCTACTTTATTGCTGCACTTCTCTCACAGCACACGATTGCGTTGCAAAAACGGTCTGGGTCGGTAACAATTTTTATGTCTACAAAGTCATGGATTGTCGGCACGTAAGTGACTATCCGGTCGAACACATTCACAACAGTGTTTGTTTGCATACACGTACACCGTGCACATTCAAAATAGGAAAAATTGGTTGAAATATATCACGTACAGGTTTCAGTTGGCTGAGACTAGCTGACTGTCATTGGAACAGTGGCTAAGCTAAGTAAAGCATCAACGGCGCTAAATGTCAGTTCTTAACTTGACCAACTGATGAACATGCACATGCGCAGTAATTCAGACTCGGAGACCGTAAGTTGACTTCACATGTTGTATTGAAGTTTCAAAAATAAATCATTTCAATTCGATTAACAACAGAAAACCAAGACACCGGTACGGCTGTTCTGATTAGTGGATACCTCAGTCACAAGCCAAGCATCACTGATAGCAGTAGTAGTAGTAGTAGTAGTAGTAGTAGTAGTAGTAGTAGTAGTAGTAGTAGTAGTGGATGAATAAACGGTAGGGCACTTATGGTCGTGATCTAGTCATATCTTCGTCCAATGAGGGACTGAATCCTTTGAAACCCGCCTAGGAATACTAATGAGCCTTATACGTCCAAATAAATTTGTAAGCTTTTTGAATCTTTCTGTTACGAATAAACTGCCCACTCTCGCTCAACTTCCGACCATTATTCAACTTGACGAACATGGTGAAGGCTGAGGAAGCTATTCCTGGGACATGCGCTTCACGTGTCCCAAACGCTGTAACCCTGTCATCTATTGACTTGTTTCGTCCAATGTTTCGATTTTCTCACTGGATTCGAACAACGACTAGAAGACACGGACTTTTAAACATTGTCAGTCTTCGTGTTCTATAAAGGAATCCAGTGATGGCCGTAAACAGCTTTGATTTCTTGAGTTACTGGATATCGAGTTGAGATGAGATATACAATGCGATGTCGTCACATATACATTTTAGTGTAATTAAACTCATTCAAAATAATACCTTTGCAATGTGACACATTGGCATCTGTTGTTGCCTGGCTGTATCCCCCTTTGGGAAATGATAGAAATGCCCTATAACAACGGCAGTCACCTCTGACTTCCAAGAGGCAACTTTCAGTCGGTCAACTATCCAATCTAGGCGATGGTAGTTGGATTATTTCTTCCGTACGTCTCAGAATCTTTTCCGTCTTGCCTAGAAGACACAAAAACGAAACGCTTTCTATATCAGAGTAGAAGTCTCCACCACATGACTTCAACAGCGCACTAGGTGAAGTGTTAAGATTGGCCCTTATCCTTTAGTCTTGAGTGTAATTTTACTAGATTAAGTTTTTTGAAATATTTGATGATGCATCGTAACAAGGTAGATGAAACAGTTGTACAGTGCTTCCGTGGATCTCAATGGTGAGTCGAAAGTTTATACTTCGCATGACGAATCATATTATATACAATCTGATTTCCTGCTACTTATATACACATAGTAGCCAAGTTCGGCAGGTTGGCCTCAACGGAATACCTTCATTGTATTTGAGTCCCTGTAGAGAAGTCATCTATCACAGGAGTCGATCTCTGCGTGGGTAACGGGTTGTTAATCTTCAATGTTAGAGACTGAGGGGTGCTATATCATGTAGTGTAGACGTTCAACAAAACCGCTGAGACCCAGCCCGGACTGGGTGTTGGACTCGCAATCTTTCACCCCGGGTTAGAGTCCCCGTGAGGGCTCGGTGGATGTGCACCGCACAGCCGATGATTCCTAACAGGTCAGATGGAACAATAGTACAAAGCTTCCATAACGAATCACATTACAAAAATATTTTTGAAATGACACTGTATAGATTTCCTTGATGGACGTGATCCACTGGAACCAATAACTGTTTGAAAGGGCATTTTAGACTCAAGTTTAAAAATTGGTAGATAACTCTGGAAATTTGAACCTGTTAGTTTAGATAGCTATGTTCCGGTTGACTTCTTATTTGTGGTCTACGAGGACTTGCTGATGAATTACTAAGAACAGAGTGACGTATGTGAATAAAAACCCTTTCTCAGTCTGCATGGCATTCTCCAGCTTGTTGGTTCGACTCTGTCGTCGATTGTTAAACAAGGTGAAACATCCTTGTTGTTTACACTCTCAGTGCTTTTTCCTGTTTGGGGCGGGGTACAACAGCACGCGAAGAATGACTCATTTATTTCGGGTAGTTGTGCACCGCTCAAAAGCGATCTCCACCGTTCACGTGAGAGAGAATACACATTTCACTAATCAGCGGCCTTGGGTTCTTCAGGCGTACTGTATGGTTTCTGGCACTGAATGACTTCATACTGTTTTGGGTGACATCCTATCAGTGTCTCAACGACAAAAACAATTACGGTATATTTTTGTCCAAATTAGAAAATCTTAGCACAATGGCTGAGCCTAGAGGTGAAGTCAGCTTATTCATTTAGGAAGTGCACGATATAGCAGAATACGGTCAAGTAGACACACGTAGTACAGGGATAAAAAGTTGGAGTATTTTAAATCTGATGATCCGGTAACTACGCAACCAGTGGAAAATTTCTTCGAGGCAAGGGTTTAGATACGAGTCCGATTCGGCCATAGTAATGGAGATCTAGATTTTCCATAGAACGAACAATTTTGTAGGAGGTCTGCTTGCGCCACTCAGCACCAAAGATCAAAGAAGCCGTTTTGCAGCTAATTTCATTCTTGTTAAGATTAGATTCCAATCAAATGGTCAATTTCGAAAGTAGAGGACTGGCAGTTCTGCACGCTAAACTCATATCTCGTCTTGGATATAATGTGTCTACATTACAGTCGAGCATTCTTTTACAAACCGGATTATAAAGCCACCTCCTGAACACCTCAGTTGATTTCCAAATGCCGTGTTCAAAGTACTTTCAGCATAATCGGTCAGTTTACAACTGTTTCAGTAATATCACTGTTTTTGTTATCTCAGTAATTTTTGTATTTGATATTAGTTTGGAAATATATCTGGTAAGAAATCCTTTATTTTAGCAAATCCACTGAATTTCAACAAAACTTGAGAATGCAGTTTTTCCACCAGTATGTCTCATTTTGCTGATTTTATACAAGCGGACATAAGATGATACCCACATGACAGCTAATAATTCAATTTCGTCAACTTTTTACTCAATGATGATCCGCTCTCAATTTTCTCGCCATCAGAAATAGGCAGTCAGTAAGTAAAACAATGTGACTAAATGTATGATTGTTGAATGGAATACTACTTTGCCCTGCAGAACCACGGTTTCTAATGGCTTCTGATCGCTGAGCTTGGCTTTTAGGTCTCAAGCGTTTCATCATAGTCAGACTGCGCACTAGCGATGTTACCTGGACTGCTGACGAAATGTCTGTGACCAAAACGCCAAGCTCAGCGATGAGAAGTGATTGAAAACCACCAATATGAGCTACAACCAACACCAGTTTTTACAAATATTGGCAACTACGACTTGTTGTCTCTCGGATGACTCTAACAACAATCAGCTTATTCCGGTCAAGTGAATTTATCTTTTGATTGGAATCACTTATGATTAGTCGATCAAGCGAATACTCGGCGGTGCTAAAATTCCACCGTGGTTGTAAATTCTACTGACTCAGACCGATTTACCGGTTGAAGCGGAGATCAAACTGGCCTAATTGTGTATTACGTGAAAATACCAAAGCTCCACTGAAGCCCTAAATGATATTATAAAATCCATAGGCGTCGTTCTTTACAGACATAACTGCAACGACTCGTCATGTACTGAATGAAGATTTGGGAGATTTTACGAAAAAAGTGAAATATGCTCTTGCACGAATCTTTGTACTAAAGCTTTGAATTGCATGATTATCTCAACACAAATAAAATCCTCAGGGGTCATAGAAGTTGTTCGATTATTTCACTATTTACGACCGTTGAAGTGGAGGCACTAATTCTTGTTGCAAGCCATTCTAACCTCTGTTTCATTATAAGTAAACGCTGAAATCTCACACGAGCAGATAAACTCGTCCGGATTGGCTCTCAATCTTTGTCACCGAGTGCCGCCATCAGTTTCATGCAAAAAACTGTCACCAAAGGCGTCTAACTTCCGGAAGAGTACACCGGGTGGACAGACAAGCTACGGTAAACTATTTATTCATTTTTAGAGATAAACGATTGAGAGTTGATTCGGTTTTCATGCACGTAAAACTTGAACCTAAGTCGGCGCCTTGTAAGGCTTCCGAATTTGTCACGATAATGGTCGATCGTCCTCAACAAATCTCATAAAATACATTGAGCCTTCTCGAATTTCATGCATGGTAAAATGACATGTAATTGCGACTGATCCAAGATTTGAAATTATTGGGTTACGCTTTATTTCCATCAAGAAGTATTCATATGATTGCTCACATCTGTTATCGTGTCCTTTCTATGTCGACCAGTATTCATAGGGTAAAGTCTGCTGTAAGACGTTTGAAATTGCAACTCAGGTGAGCTTTGAGAGTGGACGGAATTTCAATGTCACCCGGCTGATCACTATCCCTTAACGGAAACGTGGATATATTGCCTGCACAAGACCCACACACAAATACAAACACAATGCATTAGATCATTATATGGTTCTTTATTCTAAACCTCACGGTCAGATTTTTCGACTGTCTGGGGCAAAATATGGTTCCTGTTTGATCGCATATAAATCCCCTCCATGGCTGTCAAGAATATGCATGAAATAAAGCGTCGTAGATTTCATACCTTGTCGGGCAGCCGTTAACTAAACAACGCCATAATAACTTGGCGACAAGAACTGATACAAACCGAGAGCAATGTGCAATACCCTTATTCTCTCTTTGGAACTCATAAGCAGGCAAGTTTCAGACCACAAAAAGCAGGATGTCGAAAACCACACATGAACCATCAACAGGTTATAGCTGATTCATGTCAATCCTGACTGTTGCGTACATGGCAAATGACAAGTTATTTTTCAAAATGCAAACAAACGTTAAAATAGTTAGGAATTCTATTTTGGTTAATTGACACATATCAGTTTTTGTAAGCTGGACCTAAATAAAGAATAGACGTTGCATAAAGTGAGAAAATAGTTCCACTTCTCATGACTAGAATGAGAAACAGTAAATAAAAAACAAACATTTGAAATCAGTTTAAGGCCGAAAAATCAGCATTAGTGGTAAATTACGGAAGCCGCTATTTTATACCGGAAAAGGTGTGAACTGTGCTTTACAAAGGTTGTTGATACGGAACAGTTGTTGCTTTGGAGATGATGTTAACCTGGGAAAACCAATAAGGCCCTTCACAGGAACGTCGCTAGAGGTTTTTGGATGAGTCGTACTTCGCAGCTGCCCACACCGCTGAGGGGGTTTTTCTTTGGGAACCCTAACCGAAGCCCTTGACTCTATAGTCTGACCCGCAAAGCAGTGGAGCTTTACCCCAGAAAGGGAACTTGACCGGAGCACCCTTGAAGGAACGTGTTCATGCGAAATCTGATTGTCGTACGCATCCGGTGTCGACTTCGCTGGTGTTATGTTATCAACCCGCTTTTCACATTCGGGTCTTAGCCCCATGAACCCACTAGAACAAGCCGAACCTGGATGGGGTAGTATTCTCTGAGCCGAGATTTATACACTTTGACCGGTGACAGCTGCCCAATGAAATGCAATTACTTCTTCCACCGTTAACAGAAACTCCAGGTACACCACTGGTACGCCCATCCAACTGAGGATTTACGGCCGATAAACTGTTTCTGTCCGTGTTCACTTGCCTCAGTGTACCATCCAGTGACGTAGTGGCTATAATCAGAGGTTGCCCATCAACTGGTTCAGTGAATGAACTTCGTCCGGCTTCTACCCATTGGTCTGTCATGAATGCATGCGTATCCAACTTAATAAATCTATATTGCGTAGCTCTTTCGGTAGCAGAAGCACGCAAACCACCACACGGCGTCAATCTGAATTCTGCTTGTGACGGTGATGCCAGATATATGATTCGATCTTTACCTCACTTCTGATTGTTTACAACTCTCTTTCCGAAATCAGTATACTGAATTATGTTTCCAAAATGCTCGTTCATGTCATGAATTTTAAATGATCTTTACTCTTTATCATCCGAAGCATTCCTACACTATCTTCTACCCTCAGTGTCTGGAGATGTGCAATGTGCATTGACAAGGCGAAACCGCTAACAAATATTGTCAGTGCCCACTTAGTGGTCGTTATGGCTTCAACAGGGGATAATACGATTGGATTAGGGCAGATCGTGTCAATCGGGACTTCCTAAAATCGGAATTGGCGCTTTATCGCAAGAAGGCTTCCTCAATACTGTTATTAGGTGTTTCAGAAAACAGGTAGTTTGGCAGAAATAATCGGTGAAAGCAAGACAGGAAAGCCCAGGGCATTACATGGGACTAAAGGTCACGCACCATCATTTGTGCTCCATTTCGGACATGGCCAGTTTCAACTACTGCTGATGGATTGTAACCCGCCAGATGTAACAGCCGTGTAGCTCGATGGTGAGCCAAATGCTGTTGACAAATCTTTTCAGGGACAAAATTGACAATGTGTAAATCAGGCTCGATTTTGTGAATACCTGATTCTGTTCAGCACGAATGATTGGCAGAGCATTTAAGCCCGTCATACATGGTTTTCAGTTGCAACCATAGCTGTCAGTCACAAGCCACGATTCAATGTGCTGCACGGAACTTCGAATCCACCGAAGAAACCATGAGAGAGTTGCCATAGAGATGCTTCATCTTGCTTGCTGCGACTCATTACTAGCTCTCGTCCACTGGCTGTCCGTTTAGGCCTGGACTAGGAGAGTGGCACACTCTAACAGACAGAATGGCTTAATTCAGGATGGTATATAAATAAAGCTATTCAAATACCCTACTAATAAAATGAGTAATCAGTCAAGTCCGTAGATTTCACTATGAATAACTGTCAGCGTCCAAGTCTGTTCTCTAGGGTCTCATATTTCAACATGGATGACGGTTAAATTATTTTGCTTTAGTAGACAGGAGGAATGCTTTTATTTCCATAGCTCAAAAATAGAAATAAAATGTCCCCCGAGGATCCAGCTAAGCGAAATGCATCTATTCATCGGTATAAAGCGAATTACGAGCTATTCGATGGACTAGGATGAGTGAACATCTGGTTCGATAGTCTCATGAAATCAATGACCTACCCTTCGTCTGAACTGCCGACTTTGTAAAGACTGTATGCAACAGTATTTCTGTTATATATCCCAGCGACAACCCGAATGAACTCAGAATAAGGTCTGTCCCAGGACTACTTGGCATCTGTTGCTAACAGAACCACCATTTTGATTTCCTCGTTAGCTGCATTTACCAGTTTTTTTATCGAATTTTATTCCTAATTTCCGATTTTCCGGTTGTTTTCAACCGAACCGGTTGAGACACACGTGGACCATGTTTTTATTTGACAGATCAGTTTGCACATTGCTTAAGATGATAGTGGCATCAACCTATTACAAGAAGTTCATACTCAGCGTAACCTATTCTGTACGGAGTAATTATTTTTCTCTCTCTCTCTGTCCGGCATCCTTATGGGAAAAGGAAAATCAGTTCGATATAGGGAACAATACATATACGAATGTACGTCTTGTGTATGTATTTATGCGTGCACGTATGCACGTATGCAGGCTTGTATATGTACGTATGTATGTATGTATGTATGTACGTATGTATTTATGTATGTATGTATGTATGTATGTATGTATGTATGTATGTATGTATGTATGTATGTATGTTTGTTTGTTAGTTTGTTTGTTTGTTCGTATGCATGTATGTGCATGGATGTAGGTATGTCTGATGATATGTATGTAAAACGAAATCAGAAAGAGAGACTTTATACACGTTGGTCATTACGGGAATGTTAGTCGAGTTGAAGCCTATGGGAAGCTAGTTATCTCTAGTTTGGGAAATAGTTCTGTTCAAGTTCGTGATGCATCAGTTTAGGCAACGAAATATGATGAATTTCTTTAGGGGTCACTTTGATTTTATCCTCTGGGATTGTTACGAGACAGAAGAAAAGCGAATGAGACAGAGCAAGAAAACGGACGGATAAGTAACGTTTTAAGAATAGCCCAAGTTGAAGTAGTTATTTTGAGTTCGACAATTCGGTATTATTATTGGCAACATCAGTGACTGTAGTAGTAGTAGTAGACGAAGTATTATTATTAGTAGTAATGATACCTTTTTTCAAACCATTGCTTGTTGCACTGGAATTTTCAAGCAAGCTGGTGGTCTGCACCTTTACTGCACCAGAAGCTGTGACCAAACCGGAGTGACTGTCTCCACTATGCAACGGTCCACTGCCCGAACCTGTCCCACTGTCTGAATGAGAAATCGGAGTACCAATTAAAGCGTAGACCGGAGTGAAATTGTGCATCAGTTGTGGATTTGAATTCGACGAGTTTAGGCGTGCCATCAAGGCAGGATTGGTCAATTGCGGTTGAGATAAACCCATTGGTTGAGTACGATTTAACATTGGTGATGGCTCGACGGTAGTGGGGATAAACGAAACAGATGACTCGTCAGGAGATGTTATAGCTTGCTGTTGTTGCTGATGTATATTGGATGGTGATGATAGACCTTTCATGTCTTGAGTGCCAGGCAACGGGCCTTTGTTGCTACTACTATTACGTCGCAATGTGCTTATTCCAGACGAAGACGGCTGGTAAGGTTCTAGCACACTGTTGTCTGGTTGACCTGTACTGTCCAAGCAAGATCCGAGACCATCAGAACCCATAGCTTGTGAACCGGCTATTTCCATTTGATGCGACTGTATATAATAACCGGCAGGGACCGATGTGATCAGATGTTTTTGACCAGGAGCCGCCCCCCATAACTGGACCACCTGCTGACCAGGAGCCATAACCAACGACGATGTTTTGGAACGACGATCAGAACCGGCCACGCTACTTGAAGCATTCGGGTGCATTCCAGCTGCGCTAACCAAGGAGAAAGCGGAACCGGACTGAAGTGTGGCAATACGACCATCTGGCATGTATCGAGTATGCACGTCAACACCGGCTGTTTTGTTCGAGTTCGTATCACTGAATGCGCCGGAAATCAGCACACCGGTGGGTCCGCAGTTCGAATTCATGATCATTTCCGAACCGTGGATGATATTGCTCTGGCCACCGGCGGATGTGTGGTAAGGATCCAATGTAATTGACGAATTTGGTATCAAGATGCGACTGCCACTGGCAAAACTTCCATCGGGAATAGAGTGACCGAACCGATACCCGTCTGATTTTGATTGATCCCAATGATCGACCAACAGACTGCTGGTCACTCCGGTTCCACCGCCAGCTCCGCCAGGCGGACCGCCTCCGCGCACCTGACGCACAAGTCGAGCGTTTCGAATCTCCTCCGCCATGCAAAACAGATGCTGCATATGTACAGGTCCTTTTGTTTCTGATCAAAAGAGCAAATATATGAAAATCCTTGAGTCAACGAAAGGATGGAAAGAAGCAAATTTTTATTAGAACATCAAAGATTACACAGTCATATACATAAACTATCTAATTCGTTGATGCTTCGGCTAACCGATCGGTTAAATGATTATCCGAACAATCGACACGATGTTCGAGCGAATCTACTGTAAACATTGTAAAAGCGAATTCTGAGAAGTAATCAGAAGGTGCAATTATAGCTGGATGAAATAATTCATTTCTTCAGCCTCGTGGTTAGTTTTCATTCTCACATACGATAATTAGTTCATTTCGTTTCATTGTAAACCGACAAAGATTGCTGTTGATTTAAGTAGGGATCCATACGAGCAGAGTGAATACCTCACAAAACTCAACTGTGACACTATAGGGACTAAAGCACAGCGTGAGTACAGTGCTCTGTCCTGGTGATGAGCAACCGTTGCGCTGACCCATTTAATGCACGGTTCTTTCAATCGATTTTTCAGGCATCACTCAGCTTTGTGGATCTGAAAAGAGGTTGATTTGATCGGTGTCTAGATTTGGGTATGCAAATAGTAAGCTGCCGCTCGACTGAGTTACGACAAGCAACAGATATATTCAACTGGAATCAGCAGTTTCTATTACAAGTTTGTTACTGAATTCGGTTTATTGGATACTGTTTAACAGAAAAAGATGACAACAGTTTGGCCACAACGGTGTGATAGTTGACTGACAACGCATCGGCAAGCTGCTAGTAGCATTAACCCCGTGGTAAACTATTCTGACCACAGCGAGGCGTCCATGTTCAAACTTGTGAGAAACAGAAAGTGATTGAGAATAAGAGAAAAACTCTTCGAATTTTACTTTCTTCCTGAGCTAACCGGGTAAAATAACCAGCTGCTTTTCGCCGAGCTGAATGATTCGTAGTAAGCCACGTGTTTCACAATCCAGACGTCTGCCACATGCATATCGAGTTTGATTAGTAGCCTTTCAATTACTTCCGTTTTATTATAGTACTTTATTTAAGGAAGTTTGTCGCGACCATTTCTAGGCTTCCAATTTTGGGAAGTGACCAGCCTCGCCGGATGAGGCAGATTTCCAACCGGGTGTACGATGATGACCGATGGACTACCGCCTTTCTTCTTCTGGCAGTATAAGGACGAGTTGCATGAAGAAACGATAGCAAGACAAATGCACTTGAAAATAGTAAACTAAGACCTCAAGAGGGGTTATATTGGTAATTTTCGGGTAGTTCGCCTCCGTTGTATCAGAAAATCTGTTTTTACCTGATCTAACTAGTAGTTGAGACAGGAGATCGAACTGTTTGGATAGGTGATCAGTTTCCAGTCCGGTGCATCTGTACACACTAGGACGACACGTTATCACCGGGCATCAAACGGCTCAAAAGGAACTTCGGAGTGAAACGTACTCTTCAAAAGCAATGATCCGAAATGCCCGAGATATATTTGTGTCACGATACCAATATCGTAGGCATATTTGCAAATGAACAGGACACTCCAGATATTCACAACGGCCTATTTTACTGTTATCGAACACCGGTAGCAAAGAGGCTGATATCTGGACTTCAGAGTAAGCTGAAAACTAACTCAGTGACAACCTAGCGCGGCGGGGTGTGCATACTACTTATAGAGAAGTAAGTAGCTCATTGCCCACAAGATAAATATGAACAATTCTCGTTTAACAACGAACGAGACTTTGTCAGAAAAACCGAACGCAGTAAAATGAAGAAAGACATGTTAACCACACAGTCGCTTCATCCGACCAAATAATAGCTGTCTTCAAGTGAGCCGGACATATGATATGCAAATGAATATCGTCGTTCCGTTTAGTTACTTTTGGTAGCCTCCAAACATGATCTCCACAAACTTCTAATTAGTCGTACAGCCGTTCAGGGTTCTGACCTGGGCTTCTGGGTCGGGGTGCTGCAAATGCAACTCTATCATCGGAAGCGAACTTCCAAGTTAGTGGACAATATCCATAATCACAACACGATCGCGGTTGCACGAAATGAATCACGCACAGAAGGCCGTTATCAACTGTCCGTGGGCCAACACATGTAGGTCTCCAATGTGAGGCTTCGATATTGAGCAACAAAATCCGTGAAAAGGTTTTTAAACTACCACCTTTTGGATAAGCTTGATAAGACGGACGTTTCGGGTCATCAAACGCTTGAGTTTTTCTTCCAGCCCAATTCAGCTACTTTGGACCACGGTTATTTTCCAAATGTCATCAAATCCCACGAACTAAGTAGTCTGTCCTGCTCAAAGTTTAAGCAGATTGGGTTATTTTGTTTTTCGATATTGTATCTGATTTGAAAAACCTGATATTTTCTAACGAACACATTTATAAGCTTCCTCTGTATCATACTGTGATATCAAGCAACTGCGGAGACTGAATGCTCTGTGGGCAATAAGTATTGATGAGCTGTTACAATGTGGGATATAAACGTTCAAGTGAATTTTGTGAATTCTTTGAAACAGTTCCCAAATGAATCACATTAGTAGCTCGGAACCACAGGTGCAGCGCATACACTAGCAGAGTCTCGACCGGGACTCAAACAGGAGATGGAGGATTATGAGGGCCAAATGTCAATCGTTCGATCACTCGAACCAAAATCTTCACCAATCGCTTTCCGTCAGCAATGTTTGATGGTTCTCAGTGCCTATGCTGAAATGAACTACTGTGATAGGTTTGCACTAGATGGATTTATCGTAGACCTGTGAATCATGATAAAACGACTTGCATACCACTTGAAGCCCACAAATGTGAAGTGCAAATTAGGCACCGGGACATGGGATTAGACGATATTGAAAAGTTTACGTAGCAGATAAGCTCCACACAGCCTAATTTCTGATAGATTTCTATGGAGTATATCAAAAGCTCACCATAATCTCAATGACAACGAGCTTGAGGAAGTGGCACTTATATACCGTGTGACGTAACGTTTTGATGGGCAACTTATATTTTCCATCACTCAAATTTAGGCCCTAAACAAATTAGATCGGCGATTTTTTCGAATAACTTTTTACCTGTGGTTGAAAACTTTTAAATGACGTGTTGTGTGTAGTCGGGAGATTTGAAAATAGAAAAAGGATACGAAATTGTAAAATCTGAGAGAAGCGACAACAAGATGAGGTTTCATATACTGGAGCCCAATTCAATTCGGAGTGTACAGTAAAAAAGGTTCACCATGTGATATGTTATACGTAGGCTCTCAGTGTTCGGAAATGATGGTATTCAGTCGACGTTTCCAACACCGCCGATGACATTTCTCCGCACCAATTTGCGGACAGACTATTATCATTTTGATTATGATATATTAACGAACACTGAAAGCTCACGTATAGGATGAGGCTTATTTTGTATCCCTTTTATTCTATAGCAACGAACTGATAGGTGCATTAAATACAACCTGAGCTTTTGGTACAGTTTCTGGATATTCGAACACCTTCGGAGTTCACACCAGGACCGGTCTGTTCATCTAAATATTTGTTTTGGGAGATCAAGCAGGTGAAGGAGGTGGCATTGGTTGCATTGTAAAAGCTTTTCGATGAACTCTGAATTTATACGCTCATCAACTGGGTCACCACAAGCGACCTTGGAAGAGTGCAATTCATTGAAAGAATCTACTCAGTGTTTGATAGGACTAACGGTAAGCAAAGCTGATGTATGAAACAGTGAGCATGGAAGAGTCGGATGTAGGTGGTCTGTTCTCTATCAGAAAAGACTGTACTTATAATATGCAACAACCAGTGGTATGGCACAGTCGCTGCGTGATTTTTGACAATCGATGAACACCCTTCAGCAGTGAGTACTTTGTGGTTAAGGTCACCACGATCCAAAGTCGATGAAGCGTTCGTTAATCAATGATCAATCTGCTTTCTGAATGTTTCGATAAATTGCTAGTTGACTTCAGGATTGTTATGGTTTATTCAATCTTTGGAAAAATCTACTTGAAAAATCTTTTCACAAACAAAATGGTTTTTAATTTCAAGTTATCTTTTGACTGATGGGACCAAGGCCGGAGAAAATAGTCCACAAGCTCATCAGCTACGGAATTCGTCTTTAAGATAGAATATCGAATTGAAGTAACATGCATGACTCAAATATATACCAAAATGGTCACGGTATCCATTTGGCAGACAGCAACTTGCGTAGTCTGATAAATTGTCGGAGTCCAGGTCAAGTTGAGGTCAAGAATATTCGTGCTGATTATGCAGACCCACCTGGGATGTCCATCCCATTCTGGCATTGGCAATAGTAACGTGTGTGGGCAATCACGGTTGTGTGGAACGCTTGCTTGGTTTTGTGCTTTATTTTATCAAGCACAAAATAAGCTTCTGACCGGATTATTCATGACGGATCGGTCAAGTAGCACAGAGTATCGTGCCGGTACCCTCGAAGGTCATGTAACTCGGTGTGCCTGGGGAAACTGCCGTGACTAACTGGTTGTTTGGTCGAATGAATGAATGAGTGAGTGGAAGTGAGTTCGACCTTGTTCAGGACAATTTGTACCAGGAAATACTAATGATCAGAGGCCAGTTGGGGTCACTCGGCCAGGTGGAACTGAAATACCCAGCCTAATATGTCAGTTGACATGAAACAGTTATGTTTACATCCACATCGCGGCTGTTCATGACTGATCGAGTGATAAACTGATGGGAATTATAGTGACCTGCCGTAAAGGATAAACCAAAACAATCATTGGAAGCAGTCACTTCCAAAAATACAAATTTTGACCAAGATGTATACGGAGAAAAATGAAGAAAATGAGACAGAACGACTGTAAGATGAAAGATATTATTCCGTCAGATTCCTTCTAGTTCCTCAGTGGAATGTGTGTTTGATAAACGTTGAAAGCAAATAGTTTTCATCAGTAAACTCATTCAAATCACTCATTTGATAACCGCAGTTTTGGTTAAACTAATCTGTACATATTCCATCATTTGAAACGTTCTGAAAAGTGTTGAAATCAGTCTGATGTTATACATTTTGATTCATGAAGTAGTTAGAACTTCTAAATATTCGCTTCTTGAATCTGAGCAATCTACTGGCTAAGATTTGAAACCACAAGAGATGACTAAAGCATCCAGTGTTGCCCCGTAACCGATTTGGAAGGTCGCACGAAAGTTTGTGGCGTTATACACACACATACTAACCCGTGATAAATCCCTGGTAATTCACGGGAAGCCAAACACAGTTGGCTTTCTATCAATAGCAAATACCGGCTTCACATTCGTTTGGATTTTACGCGTTACGGGAATCCTGGAAAAATAGGCGATGTCAAACTTCCTGAAAATCATTTGTATCGTAAATGTCACGTTTATTAGTCAGGAAATCGGTTTCACTTCTGATATGGAGATTGTGTTGTTTTCAGTTTCCTGTACGGTAGAGTTTGTCTTCTAATAGCGGACAGAAGTGAACCCCATTCGGAGGAAGTGCCGTGACAGCTTTCAATGACACCTACGTGCGTTTCTAAGCTAATCCAAGTGGCAGTAGCAATGCAAACGGACCCACAATCAACGGCCGCTCCAATGCAGTGACTGTCGCGTTGCCAAAATCTTAGGCTGAACTGCCTTTCTGAGAATGAATTTCACCAGAATTATTTCGTGATCGGATCACCTCGAGCATGATTGCTCATAGTGTGACAGACAAGAATGAAACACCGGCCAAAAGTGGATCGCTGAAAGATTCTCCAAAAGAATTCTTTTCCAATACAAACCGACTACGGTCTTTGAGACATTTTACAGCACAAAAGGTATTGACCAAAAAAGTTTGCTTACTTTGGAATTAACTCAACAGACCTGACTGTATTGAACGGACTCTCGGTGAAAACTTTCAATCCTGCCGACTTTCTCAATAAGTTTACCTCCCTACTGTACCTTATAAATATTGACATGTTTTACGTCCGCGGTTCAAAAGAGTAAACGAAATGCGCTCATCTCGCCTCGTATGTCTTCTCTCTGTTCTCATGAATTAGGTAAAGGGGACCCAGTGTTTTAGATTTACGGAGCTTTTGGCAATAACTCGTGCGCCAGATTGAGTGTTAAGTTAATAGGAATTAATTTTTCACAGCTATAGTCACTGAGTCAATGAGGCAATCAGTATAACCACCACGCTGGATAACTTAAATTAATATATTCCATAAGAACGCCCTGTATTCTCCCAATACCTCTTCATCTGCATATAAGTTATTTCAATGTTCTGATTGCTATCAAACAATAAGGAAGAGATAATACCCTAATTTCTGTAAAATAATACGTGCTACAATCCATTGTATCAATAATGAATGGATGAAAACTGATCATGGGGTTGTTATTCTTTTTGTGCGTAATTTGAAAAATTCAGTGCACAATTTCGCAGTCTAAGAAAACCTATTGGAGCACAGACATTGGCTAACTGATCAGCAACTGGTAGTGAAATTCATACTGAATAGGGGAATAATTTTTACGGAAGCATCATCCCTTAGATTCCTCACGAGAAAGATTGAACAGAATGATCATAATGCTTTCCGAGTAAAGCTGTTGAGGTAATAGTGAACCACAATGGGACAACTAGGTGAACAATCAAAATTCTTTCGTGGGAACACTGTACTTTTTCTGATGCTCGGAATAATGGATAACGAGTACGGTTTAAATCTATTCGAGTTTTTGTTCTATCAAACCACATCTCCTGTGGGGAATGCCGATGCCATGTCACGGTTTTTCTCCAACGTCGCACAGCAGCATCTCAGGCGAAGGACGACAGAGTGCCGGGAAGGATTTTTTGGATTCCGGGACAATGAATGAGACTGACGAGTTTCGCCATTCTGACTCACACGTCATCAATCGTGTTCCAGTCGAACATGTTCAACCAAAATGCCTATTTCACATGTCACTACCGATTCTATGTTTGAACAGAATTAACAATCGGGAAAAATTGTGGTAGCATTGACAACAGACGCTGCCCATCGAGACGTTGTTTTCCAAGGCCCGATGATTTTGGTGGCTTTTTCTATTGTTTCGTAATTTGCTAGTTAATGAATAAGAACTACAATCACAATGATGGCATGAACAATATCGAAATCACTTGGCTGGAATCTATGACGTGGGCTTACAGCAGACGGGGACATAACGATTGACGCAGAGGAGTGATGAGTCAATACTTAAGAAGTGAAATACCTGTTTTGCTTTAAAAGTATCGTTTGGGAAGAGATGCTGCAAAACTGGAATAATTCATTTCCATAACCGATGGAAGACGACAAGCCTCAAACTGGTAGTCTGCATGAATTAAATTCAGAATGACGGGTGTTAAACCAGTGCCAAAATCCTACGGGTAAACCACAACAGTCGCAAAGAGATATCTCCTAGCTTCAGCAAATTTAACCAATCGTTCGTGGGTTCAGTACGGAAAAAAAGTTTGCTTTCGCTTTAAGTTTCTAGCAAAGTTACCTCTGCTGGAACTCAGGAAGCATTGAAAGGAAATTTCGATTCGAAACGCTGATACCGTACATTCCTTTGCTTCGTCAGCACAGCCTAGGTCTCATCAGCCTCGTTACTGGGTGAGTTAATACTCAGACATTCTTTATAAAGACAGCTGTTTGAAGGGAACATACATACATAGTGATTTTGTCATGTTTATTGTTATACGGTGTCAGAGTTTTAGCTTATATAAGTGCATTTGGATGGTTCAACGGTGCTGTTCCAAATCTACCGTGTAGCGAGAAGCAAGCAGAATGATGTCGAAAACTGACTTCGAAGTACTTACTGGAGTAGATTTTTTGGTTCTCAGCTGCAACTACTTCAGTTTTATTCAAAAAGGTCTCCACAATAAAACGGGGAAAATACGAAACTTACTTGCTATTTTCTTCTCTATTTCCAAGCGGCTTCATATCAGAATCAAGAGATCATGTTTACTCTGGGTAATGATATACGAAGATGTAATATGTATATAAATAGTGTCAACTTGTTTTGTCGTCAAACAAGTGACTAATCACCTCGAATTGTCCTTAAGGGTCTGTCTTATTTCCAAACCAATTCTCAATATACGTGCGATAGATAGTACAGCGAGGTCCATATGTTTCAATGATTCCGGCATCGGCTTTCTTCTCTGGGATTTTGTGCCTACATATGTCAGAGAAACAATCGAAGCAAGCCACTTTCCATTATCCTCATTGAGGACAGAATTATCTGTCACCCTACGGAAGACGTCATTGATATTCTAGCTCCCCAAAATCGTTCAATCACCCAACTAGCAACATACTAGCACATATACAGACCACTTGGATTAATGCACCGCATCGAACAATCAAAGGAAACTGGGCGAATACATTTTGATAATATGAGTCCTGAAGCACTCACAGAATTGCCGATGGGGACCAAGAAACGCGAAATCACTGCCCCAAGTTCATGCAAATGTCACCAATGCCACTGGAAGGTTCATTAGGATTTTGGTCCCAACACTGTTGGTTTATCGTCAAGTACACTATTCTATGTGGTCACTGAAAGGGCAACGGCGGCATCGGCGTCAGCTGCAGTGGCAGCTGGGCAGAGGAAGCAGTGTTGTACACTTGACTGGAGAAGCAGATTTGTCATTCAAGTCTACAAACAAATCCCAAGCGATATAGATTTGTTTATATCCAGTGAAATCGGGGTGGTAATGCCCAAACCATTCGGAAAAGGTTAAGCAGCCAGGCAGTGTGACTCATTCGTTCGGTTGTTTCTGCTAGAGCTGTCTCCTTGAAATGGATGATGATTCGGATGGTGATGCTCAGGTGTTCAGCAGAACTCTTTGAGGAACAATTGGATTTTGTACATTCAAAAAAGAACCCCTCGAACCGAGTGATACTCCAGGTGAGCTGATTAAGATGATATAGAAAGGCTTCAAGTAAAAGACCGGGTAACCAATAAATCAGCAGCTTGCTTTACAGTGTCTGAGTAAAGCGTTGCACTTATTTCAAGTTTACAGTCCGGATATTTGCGCATATGATCAACTTAAGGACTGCTTATTTTATTCATTGGCATAGAATTGAGGAGGGCGAGAGAAGATAATATGGCAGAAGACCTGCTTTCCTGCCCTCTTGAGATCTTAATTTCATCTGGTGCCTGGGAGGGTTTGATGAGTACATCCTCTGCCACGTTCTCCAAACTTTCTTTCCTGTAATTTAATGAGTGTTGATTTTGTGACAGATGGTACTGTTTGGTCTTAAAAGTGGGTGGGTTTGCTATTAGTAAATAATTCGATTGTTTGAGAAGGGAGTCACTCGATTTTTTTCCAAATTGCTGAAATAGACACCCACGTTAATTGGTTGGTTAGGTCATATGATGTAGTGCTTGGATTGCGCTGACGTTGAAATTCTAAACAGATACCATGTATTTTCGGCAAACATACAACTTCATACTGTTTCCCTTTTTATACATACAGTGATTAGAATGCCCTCAACATTCTAGAAGAATTCGATTTTAATCAAACTCTGCAAGGTAGCGGAAGCTCGGCCAGCAAAACAATGCAAGATTTTCCTCCTAACTTCCGCTCAGTTCATGCAAAGACCATATGCTTCGCCTGAGTTTGTCAGTTCAATTCATTTCAGTTTACTCAACCATTATTTTTGAAATGCAATACCTCCGTTTGGATTGCTACTTTTAGTACTGTCTGGTCGCAATTGTAAACAGTTGAAGTTTAAACATTCCATGACTATCTTAGATTACGGAATAGACGAATCAAGTAGACAATAAAACGTTTGAATGCATGTGAGCCTCTGCGGGACTTGACTAAGTCGCTTGGTGCCCGCAGTCATTCTTTTGGTGGTTTTCGTGGGCTTCAAATCTAATACCTTTTACGCCTGTTAATTGTACCTGGTGTGGCACTAAACCATCAACAGAACATCTTAAAGTGCTGATTACTATAATATTTCCTGCATAAGCCCGTCGGTCAGATCATGCAGATGAAATCAGAACACGGCTTCCTGAACATGTGAAAGAACATCGACCCAGATGGCAGAACCAAGGACCACGGCAGATCGGACAAAAGTCAATCACCATGAGTTTTTTATCATCAGAGCATAGAATCAGAAATTATGGTGTTTAGTTACTGTCTCAATCGTCAAGAGTAGAACTCACAGAAATTATGAAGGAAGAGTTCTAACTGCTGCCGAGGCGTTCGTGATCAGCCTGAACAACCCACTCAGTGTCTCTTGGAACTGAACGAGAGGTGCTTATACCTATATTTGTCATAGACGAGGGGCATCACAACATAGTCACCAATGGTATGCAACCAAAGGACCAATTTCAACAAAAAACTATGGCTTTTTGTTTGGTTTGGTCACGGTCATTCGTGGTTCGTTTGATAGGTTAAAATCTTGGCGATCATGAACGCTTATTTCAAGAGTATTTACTTCCAGTACATCCGTCAGGTCGTGATCATTCACAAGTCTTACAATGTAGTTGTATTCAGTATCAGGATCACCCATACTGAATTTCTCGACCCACCGGTATATTGTGCCCTCGTTAGTCATTCACTGAAATTTCGCGTTTGCGGCATTTTACAGAGGTATATCCCGTTCTCACGGATAGTCGATATTCTTACCTCCCAAAAGTTTCACAAGCATTTCTCTAGAAATGAATCGCTTCTCAAAGCAATTTAAAGCTAAACTCTGGACTCCTCTTCCATGTACGGTTCGCGCGATTCAAATGAGATTGCACCGAATAGTCTGTCTTCAAACAACTCGTGAAAATGAAATGTAAATTATTTGGAAACGAACTAATTTAACACAATACAATGGCACTCAATAACCCATGAAATACACACGTACACGTGTACATTTAGAAAAAAAGTTTCATTGTCTGTCAGCTGGAATTTTTTTCCATTTTAAACAACGACTCCACAAACCATTGGTTCTGTGTACCAGGCTTTGTCCGTGTCACACAGACTCACTTGACGCGTCCGTATTAACAATGAAATACATTGTATCCATTGCATTTTTATTAAATTTACTTTAACTTCCGTTGAAGGGGCATTTTCCCTTGCATTAGTCAATAAATCTCGTGTTCAAAATCCGCGAACAATTTTCATGTATCAAAAAAGACCAAACGGACCTGGAAACCAGGTACGAATAATCGACAGTCACGGGAAAGAAGCTGCCTGTCGAGAACCCGGTCGGTAGCCTAGTGATTAACGCGTCTGACTTCGTACTCTATACGCCTGTCTGATTCATTTGATGGTACGGGCTCTGTGAATATGCTTTGCTGGTGAATCTTAGAAAAGCATACATGAAAAATGCACGTAAAATCTCTCAAGGATTGTCACTGAAGCTTTTCGCTTTGATACCGTGAGGGGATTCATTCAGCAGCGGGTTCAAGTTGTCTAGTAAGTAGAATAACCGCAAATCATACATGGCAACTTACTGGAATATTGACGTATCAAGGCACATCGAATACAGCAGAACACATTGAGTATAACAGAAACGAACACGATAACAATCGCTCCAACTATCAAAATCTCCCGAGTGATGGCAGCAGCTGTGATAGGAAAAGTGGGTGGATGAATAGGAAAGCAAATATGAGCTGTCCATCTTGTTTCGGGCAAGAAAAACATTTCAAAGTGTATCACAAAATTTACCAACGAAATGTGGATATTGTGTGTCAGTGGTAATATGTTCAAAAATTTGTCTTATATTTGCCTCAATAAACAATAGTCTGCAATTTCGGACTTTCATGAAACCAGCTTCAAGTCACTTGACGTAGATTTGAAAGAAACAGATTCACAAGTACAGTGGTAGGGAGTGAGATCAACTTCACTCAGTTCGTCTTGCATCGTTTAGATTTTCACGGGTGACTTCATTCATGGCTAGGTTCTTTACGATATGGTCGATTCATGGTGAGAAAAGGAGCTCTTTTTGACTCAGGCAGCACTTCGCAGTGGTAAGCATTGACCGGTTTTTGAGACATTATTTCGACTGACAGTCAGCAACGTTTGCTTTTGTGCGTGTACTTGTGCGAAGGTGTGTGACAGGTGTAACCACCGATGACAGCTCCCTTCTAGTCTCCGTTCGATCCACCTGCTTTCCTTAACCGCTCTTCTACTCCATTTCCTTATCAGACCGCGAGTTTGTCTTTTCTTCGATTACTGTCCCGTTTTACAATCGTCCAGTTAAGACAGACATGGTTTTTCATTTAATTTATTCTGCTAACCGTTTATACGTATAATTATTTTTGCGCTAGTAAGACCACATCTCCCTTTTCCATGGCATAAACTGAAACCAGGACAAAAGTATTATCATGTCATGCTGATAGAGCAGAGTCCGTGGTTCATCGTGAGTTTCAGAGTGGAAAAAGGCGATTAGGCGGCAAAGAAATTCAAGGTCCGTATGCTTATCTTTTGACCGTCGCCGATCATTCGATTGACTGGTGGTATTCCAGTGGTAAACAGTCGAACTGAAAAATTTGAGATATGGGATTTGAACAATACAATTGATTTTACTAGAGCTTTATGTGGTTCTCATTTCCAAGTCTATGACTCACGATCACAGTCTCATTTTGACTCAGCGGGTTTCTTGCAGCTTACTCTTGCTTACGAACATCATGAGGAAGCAATGGGAGGTATCACAGAAAACTGGTCAACCGTGGAAGAAAGCTGGGTGGCTACCTGGGACGAACATTTTCAAACGGAATCTGGTTCGATCCAAGAGTTTCACAAGCAATCGTGAAAGGAATATACATCTGAACCACCAATACCAGTCGAAGTATTCGGTGATGTAACATGGAGTGATTATTTCAAGAACCATAACAATATGTAACAAAGAATAAATAAGATGGTACAAAAAGCGAAGGAAATATTTCATCACCTGAATTGCCGTTTTGCTGTTGTCAGTTTATGCTATCAGATAGCCTAATGTACAACCTTTTAATCAGGCATTTCCATGATGATTATCTCATTTAATCAAGAAGTTTGATCTAACGAAAGAAACAGCTAATATCCGTGGTATATTTTTGTTTTTATTTTCAGGTAACATGAGAAAAGCTAACTGATCAAAATAAGCCGGCTGCCAAGTTCAGACCGGTTGGATTAACACCAGCTTCGTGTTATCTTATGCCTGAGTCATCATTTGAACATGAGCACCTTCGAAATAGCACGTCTGAGAGTGCAGACGTTGTCGTGTTCGACTCAGCTTCAACGTATACCTAGTCGAAATATCTTGTCGTGATAACCAAAAATTGTCTCATCGTGTGAAGTTACAGCTAACGGACAAACGCGGTCACACAAAAGCTCTAAGGTCATCGTAATTATATTGTATTGTGTACCGCTCGTCTGCACTCACCATTAGACTGTGTGCAGTCCGAAGGTGATCAGTTCGGTTCCAGTTTACTCACCGAGTTATATCGTAGTGGGCTGCCGATGTTCGAGTGTAGATATAATTATTCTAAGATGACTAAACGGTTAGCGTTTAACTACTGACTAATCACAGGTCAGATGAACGACTGTGAAAGCGAGGTATGGACATCTCATCAAGAAACGACACACAGAAGTACTCAGAGTGAGACCAAGAGAATCAAGCAATTTGGCTATCTACCCTATCCTTTGGAAGTAAAAATGATATGCGAATTGCGGATCAAAAACTATTCTTGTCCACTAGGCATACGGCACGAAAAATTAGTTCATTCGAGAGGAAGATAGTTTCAAGTATGCGCAGATTGTGTCCGTGAAACCGGCTAGACATTTCTCCAGAAATTTTTATAAGGATTCATTGGGAAAACTTTCTTCATACGGTAGAGGTTCTGAAATTGAGAGCCACTGACTGAGTCTGCTGATCTTCAAAAGGCACCGGGGGTGAGCGATCGTGTCCACCATGTCCACGATCAGCAGACATGTGCAGAAACAACGGTCTGTTTGCGAAAAGCCAACAGCCTATATGCTCTTATCAGCTGACAACTTGAAACACCTCAGATACACAGTACGCTGATCTGATCAGAGTGCCGGCTTCCTTTTTGACAGATACATGACAAATGCTCCAGAAAACTGGCCCTTCTATTCTCATTGTTTTTTCGCCGATGTCGAAAATCTCAGATGATGAGTCAATAACTTGGAAGCCTACCAACTTTGTTTTTCATCGTATACACGTTCAAACAAGCTTGCTTTTGTGATGTGGCAATTACCTAGCACTGCCGGAGACTGCTATTTACTAGGGCAAGAGAGAAGCAAGCAATATATCCCTCCAGTAGTAAATATCTGCATATATTCATGAGATCATAAACGATCTAGTGTATTACAGACCAAAGTATTCTATTAACTGGCTTCACATTCCCACTGAAATTGTGGAATTAGTTATAAAGGTTTGTAAACTTTTCATATTGTAAGAGTTTTGTCAAGGTACATAACCTTCTTTCCGTTCGAATAATGTCAAATCTATGTTCTAGGCTTCTTTTGCCCTACCAGTAAGTAGAAGGTAAACACTTGCAATAGTTAGATGACGCAATGTATAAGTGATCCAGTTATGTTGCTATCTTCGGATTCGTCGAGCGTGCATGATCTTGATCAGCGTGGATAGATAATAGTTATTCTCTCATTGCTATATTTATTTCCTTTTTATGACATGATAATAGTAGTGTTTCAGGAAGATAGCCACGACTAATTAGAGGCAATTAATTAGGGAAGTGACCGGTGGCGACGCGGGGACTCGAACCCAGGATAGTAGCGCCAGAAGTTCACCAAGATAACCGTTTGGCCACCACCGATCAATAAGAAAAATGTCTTGCAAGGCTGTTGTGTAAGCACAGTACAAACGGCAACAACAAGTAGACAGAAATGGCCAATGAAACTCATTGATGAAGTATACATTTTACCATTTGTCAATGTACTTAGATTTCCGCGATCAGTTCATTCGATACCGTGATTATTTATTGGACTAATAATTTGTAACCAGAGCATGCTATTTCAATAGCCCTACCCAAAGTCACGTGGTTTTCCATCCAGGAGATTCGGAGTTCCCGAAATTTTAATTATTTCATATTACATGTTGATGTCAGCCATACCTAAAAGCACGGTTTAGCAGCAATGGACTATTCTCATGGATGGACCCCGCTATTATCATTGCATATACAAGGACCTGTTGAGGTCACAGAAAAAATAGCAAAAACAACCAGTGTTTTTTTGTCAAAACTCCAAAACTGATAGACATCTATCTGTCGTTCATTGATTCTGGGAAATAAACTCCGGTTATTTTTGAAGTGGAAACTCTGTATGGGACTTTCGTTCAGACACACCACTCCATTTTCAGAATCGGTGGCGGTTGCCTAAACTGAGGGTACAGTGTGCCAAGTTACACAAAACGACGCTAATTTCCTAACAAACATCTTAGTAACATATCAGAAAATTCTGTTTGATACGCTGTTATCTATTTATCTGAATTTGAAGTGGCCATTCACTTAAAGATCCAATCAGTTTTCATTATCACAAATGTTTAGCAGGATCCCGGACGAAAGTTGCCATCAACAATCTATTAAATGCTCTGTGAAGGTAAACTGAAAAACATGCATTCAGTTGTTGACCAGCTCTCTATTCGATCAGAATTTATCAACCTCGTTGGTGATACCGCAGGAAGAGGTGGCTATGCAACCAAAACTCGAGGATGTTTTTTTGCTTCCACCTGCGAACGGTGGTCTCCGGGACTATTCCATATCGAACGACTAACTCATAAAGCGTGTACCGTCATCAAGTCACACTAAGGTGAACAAATTTTGGTCTATTGGATTTAGGAGGAACAAATCTGCGGCCAACTACGTTTGATAAGCAAAACTTTGATCTGGATCAAATGAAGATGAATGTAGTGATAAAATATCTCAAGCAAAACTGGGTACCTCAAAACGTTTGTTACAAAAAGCTATTAGTAAGCTGAAAAGTTTGGTTGGGTTTTCTAATACCGGAACCGCCAAAGCAGTTTGCAGACAGAGCGGCCTGATGAAATTATTAGTGGGAGCAACCTTTTTTCACAATACAATTGAATAATGATTACCGCAGAGCTTGTCCACACACATTTAATTCTACCCCCAGGTACTTAGGTATAAGATGCATTTCCTTACAACAAAACGAGAATTAGTTATTTTGTTCTGACGTAAAGCGCTTCTTGTAGTCTGTTTCACCACGTATGATGTCGAACTGCATGACGATGTCCTGCAATTTCTGTTTTGTACCGGTTCAGAATGCCCACCCCTCAACTGTATCGTTTGTTATTTTTTCGCGTAAATAAAATGCGCTTCACACAAGCACACACACAAATCAATAATTACACTCTCATACTGCATTATTAGCCTGAAGAAAACGCCTAATTTTATGCTTCTGCCAGTCCGAACAGAAATACAAACGCACACAGAAACGCGCAGAAAACGAGAGCGGATTCGCTCCTGAGATTGGGGCTTTCGATACGGTGAAACCCGTGGTAGTTGATTAGCCGGTAGTTTCGTTTGCCAGTCTTATCCCAGCACCCAGCCACTGAAGCTTGTATTGTACATCCCGAAAACACCGAATGGGTAAATGTGAAAATTGCATTCACGATCCGTTGGCATTTGTCGATCAAATTTTTGTAGCTTGGATGAAATAGTCGCACAAGTGGCTTTGTTTTATTCGGGAACGGGGAATCTGATGATTAACTTTAATTTGCTAATATTTCTGAACGAGAAATTATGTAGTGCAGAAGCAACAATTCTGTACTAGGCTGAACAAGCTAACAGATCGACTAATATGCATACAGGCAGTGGGAATAAAAAGTGTTGTATGCAAAATGATCACTCACACGGATCTCAGCTTCAATTTTCAGAACCAGTGGGATTATCAAACTTTGAAAAGCTCATTTCTTCAGTTGAGCATTTAGATTCACTGTCCATTCTGTCTTATTTTAGCAACAGATGTATATCAGATGCTTACTTGACGAATAAATTCGGCGTCCTCTGTGGTTCGTGAAACACAAAACACAACAGCAGTATACTAAGTGAACTTCAGACAAGACCGAAAAATTGTTTCCCGTGGTATAACCACAAAGCCGCCATCATTCACAGGCCGATATTTACCGAATAAGAGCTTGTGATTCTAAAAATGGACTATTCGTCCATGCTCCGTCCTCGCGGTTCGAAAATGATTAAGGTGATTATCCTCATGCGGAGAGCTCAGGTATCAGAATGACTGAGCAGAAGAGCACCGGGTGCGTACACCGGATGAGCGGTAACAATGCAAAAAATTGGTCGTGTGCTTCCCCGGGGGAATTTAAGCCCGGCCATCCAGACACAATAACATGCTACTTGGATCAAGAATGATTTTCACCTAATCCCTATGCGAAACACTAATGGGTGGCTAGTTTGAGGCATTCAGCTTGGGTAGTTGACGGAACCCATCTAGAATCGAAACTGTAAATCTTTTGACCGCCGGTGGTTATTTTGAAAAGGAAACAAATTATCAGGTAGATTATTGATTAGCGCTAAAAGCCTGTAACAGTGGTTTGCGCAGCACTGGATAACATAAAATAAGTATATTTTGTGAATATTATTCAAAACCCATTGGATCACATTCAGCCACGTGCTATTCTTCCAGCCGCGAAGTGATCCACGAGGCTAGTCTAGTGACCAAAACCAGGGCAATTGCTGTGTATCGTAGGACTGGTGGTGATTGCATCACTGAAACAACATCCGGCAATCACGAACAAATCCAAAAAACGTTGATGTTCGAGGCACAAAACTCAACACTATCGAGTCTTTCATTCGAGGGACAGACTTTATGCCACACCAGTACAGATCGTGATGAGACGATTTCTCCGACAAGATGGATTTCGATGTCGTAGGAATTGCGCAGTAGCTGAAATTCACACTAATTATCAGGAGGATCTTCTTCTAAGTTGGAGGATTCACGAATATCACAAGAAGTCCAGTCAAAAAAAAGTGAGTTTATAATGAGAAAAACGAGTGCAAGTTTACACATTTGATTCCCGGGCCTTCAAGTTTTGAAGTATTTATTTAAAACAAAACTTCAACTTGAAAGTGAAACAAAAAGAAACTCTCTGAAGTAGTGCTTGATAATCGGCAAAAGTTGCAAATCCTCCTTTATCTCTGCTAATTTTCATTGCTCTTCAGCAGTTGATACTGTAATTCAGAAGCAAGTTTTTTGAACGTTTCTCGGGTGCTCAAAATTTGAAAAGGTGACTAACTGAAAACTGACTTGTTTTGTCCATTCTTTTTCACATTTGGACATAGTGAAATGCTCTGCTGGGACGGGATCTTAGTAGCGTTCAATTACCAAGCTGTTGATACGCACTCGATGAACACAAACGGCCATCCAGGTCCTAAGCAAAAGCACAGTTTTGGATCTGGTTGGTGAACATAAAATAACGGTGTCGGACACCAGTCTGACAAATATAACTCATTTTCCCGCTAGCTGCTTAGTGCACGTTATTTTAGCCGTGATAATGTTGGTATTGCATGGGAGCGAGCCAGCGGGTGACAGGGAGTATTGTGAGAAGGAAGAAAACTTGATGGGTTTAATTTTTTGATTTTCATTGTTTTTTTTTCACCTTCTCTGAAGTATCTAATAATAGTGTAATATTTCATGAGGGGTGTCACGGACAGTTGAAGACTATCAACTGGGGAAGGGGCTGGTGGCGGTGCGACGATTCGAACCAGGGACAGTACGGCCAGAAGTCAGCCATGATAACCTTTTGACCTTCACTGGTCGGCATACGCCATCAGTCGGGTGTCTATTGGCGACGATTCTTTCGTAAATCCAATAAGCCTGCTGAGAGTGTCGAAAGCATTTAAGACACTAATTAGTGATTGTGTTGAAACTTATTCGTTCCTAGGTTCGAAGCCGCTTTTTGAAATCCTTCTCTTCGGTGAATTGATCGGTTGGTGGATGAAGAGAAAAAGAACGATATTGCAAAAGCTTTTCTAGTTTAGTTCATCCTACGACGAACAGCTGCGTGCATATGGAAAGGATACATGCAACCTGCTAGTACGGAATATGGACAGAGTGAATATCAAGTTTTTTCCAGCTCTATCAACTGATCAGTGATTACACACGAAATGTTAGGTAACATGTGCCACTAGAAGGCGGACTTAATCGTGCTCTCAGTTCCTGCGCTGTCTTTCGTAAGTCGGTAAATTTCAGCAGGAATCAAACGAACCGAAGCAGCTGATTTGGAATGGAAACCAAAAATTGAACAACACGGAGCATCTTGTGAATTCAGCACATCAGGAAAACAATGTAATCTTGAAAGCTGAATGGCTAATTTGTGAGAATAGCTCAGAGTCTACTTAGCAAAACCATTATGCTGTGACAAAGCTGTGCTGATACAGACGTGTTCAACTAGATTCGGAGTTCACCCGCGATCCTTTGCGTAACGTCAGTTCCATATGAACCTGAAGGGAATAACCTGGAGCGTAGATTTGCCATTTTTCAACCTGTTTTTAATCGGGAACTGGAAGAAACCAAAAGTGCCACTAACCGGTGGTTTCACCGATATTATAAGCACCGGACATACACACGAACATAGAGTTGACTAATGTATAATCGGAGTAAATCTGCTGTGTCTTCAAACGTATACGAAAATGTAAATATGGGAATTTTACAATTCCCATTGTTAAACTGCTGATGTTAGAAGTGTGCATCGTTTGGTGTAGGTTAACCGCGGAAAGTCAATACCAAGCGCATAATTCTAGTGAACCCCTTCCCGTCGGGGATGAGGAGAAAACGAAGAAGTGGTTTACAAATGCAACAGTCTTTTGTCATTAATGGTTCGTGTATCAATAACTTATATTCTACGAATCACATTATCCGAGATGAACCGATCTGTTTGGGTCATAGTTAAAGTTAGTGCGGATATTTAATGTGCAAAATTTGGTTGTCCTAAAAGGTTAGATTTAAAAGCGAGAGAAGAGAAAGGGTTGCACGCATTAGTTTTTTGGACAGACAGTCAGCCGGCACTACGCTCAAGTATATACATAAACACAACGCCTTTTATACACCACCGATATTTCTGTCTGCACGGAACCAGCTGCTGTGATGTGATTCTCTGCAAACTGCGTATAGTACATTGGCTTTCATTCGACGCTGAGAGTCGGAGACTTTTAGATTGCTTCTGACCTTGAATGCAAGTGATAGTGGCTTACTCATGCATAACTCAACATACGTATCTATCTAGAATGCTGCCAGTTAACTCGGTTTCATGAAATACACATTTAAATGAGCAAATCATTCAGCTAACGGCTCCCAGAGAAAGGCCAATTCCACATTGTCTTTGCCTGCCAAATGCGGGAAACTTAGTTGATATCATGGTCTGAAAGGATGGCAACCAGTAAAAAACAATTTGTTGTATTTGAAAGTCAAAATCTGGTATGATGCTAGATAGTGTGTATGCATGCCATGTTAACACCAACCCAGAAAAGTCAACCGGCAACGAACGGGTAATTTTTATTTCAAAAGGAGTCAGACAGCCGAGGAAAGAATTCGGTTTATAGCAGTTTTTCATAACATGTTTTTCCTGAAAATCATGAATCACCGGAAAGGTCTCGTAGCAACTAATGTTATGCGCTAATTTCTCGAAAACTGAGGAAATAAGCTCGTTTTGTACGCAAGAGGCAAGCGATTCGGTGAAACAATATGTTCCAAATATTCCACAGAAACTGATAACCTCTCCAGGAACAGTAGGTTGACGTGGAAAAAAAAGTGAGATTTTTTTCACATGTTTTCATGCTCTCCTTCTTCATTTTGTCTTCGCTTGACTGAGAAAAAGTTCAATATTAGGTTATTTAAGAAACTGCACATTTTTGGCCTCCATTTCAACAGCTGAAACTCAGCTGGTCATTGCACTAATGTGTAAAAAGGATCGTTACGCATGTTTATGAGAATGACCCTTAGAGTATAAAAACACTGAAAATATTCTTTAAATTTCGTTTCATAATTATAGGCCAAAGTACAATATTTACGGAAGGGGATGCAGCCAATGGAAGGTTGTCAAATAGGCAAAGGATCTGTGGTGGCGGGAATCGAAACCGGGTCGCTTTTGTCCAGATTCGACTGGGCATCCGTATGACCACCGCCGGTTGTAGTTCGAGTTCTCAACAAAGTGATTCACAATTTTCCTGCGATTCTGAAGTGCGACTTTTCAACCTTTTATGAGAAATACATAGCCCTTTCCGAGAACACACAGTAGTCAGATCGCGCCCTGGCCTATTCAGCAGCCAAGACCTACTGAAACATCCGTAAAGGAAAGCGATGAAACTAGTCCGCGTGCATCCACACACCTCTTACCCTCAGCGGTTGACTGACTGCAGAGAAATTCTTTGAATCAGAGCGGATCTTGCAATGTTCAGTCTGTTCAGTACAAGGTCCACAGACCAGCTGGTCGCGCACAGTAAAACCCTGACATCATCGGAGGTCACCCTGAAAAAGCTTTTAGCTTCGTTCTTGAATAGATGTGCTCCAAGCTTTTTATCCATAGAATGAATGAGATTTACGATCCTGCAGGCCGTCCCGAGTAGGGGACCCTTAGTTGATACTCAGTTTAATAGCACTTCTTTGAGGGTCCTTGGTAAGCAGGATGGCACAAAACCACAATGCTTCCAGGGTACTTTATTGACAATCTGGAGGCTACGCAAAACTTTAAGAAAACGAAAACTTCCTCAAGCTTTAGTGTAACCGTATTGATACTCAAAATTTCAATCGGAAAAACGTACTATCGTAATATCCTTGAGATATGGTTCTTCTTCAGGCAAGTTAGTCTCCGAGGTTATCCAGTACTTCGCACGGTTAAAGAGCCTTGTGTATCTGCTTTTTATTCATACAAGACTTTCTGAAGTACGATATTCCATTGTCAAGCTATAGTACCTATTTTATCCCACCTGCGATTTATTCGAGTTCAGCAGTTAAAAAACTTCTGTGCTGATTTCAGGCAACAAAAGCCAGCAGACGGCCGAGGTTCAACAATTTTAGCTCTTTTCTAAACACATTTGTGATTAGATGGGCAATAAAATAGTGATTAGCTCACGTGTTCTAGACCGTCATGTAAACCACTTGTTCGGCCCTATAATGTAGGCCTTGATATACCAATGACAAACTTTGCCGGGTTAAAAACTAACTGTGATAATAGTGAACCGCTGTTCGAAGCCTTGTGTTTCGCCGGAAATTCACTAAATATAACTTGTTTTAATTGCCATGTCTGATGAGTTTCCAACTTTTCTTTTGAAATCCTCTTACAGCCTAATCATAAACTCACACTCCGGGATTTGCTGTTGTTCACAAAGTTGGTAAATACGATCGGCTGGTGGAAAAGTCAATAAATTTTCGAATTAAAAAATAGACCCCAGTACGGGACGCATAAAATGTTTAGATAGAGAGGGATGGGGAGAAGGTGTCAAAGTGCCAGGTACAACCAAAAACGAATGGACGATTTGATAGATCTAGACAACAAAATACCGGGATGTGGGTGAACACTAACCGCGAAAGTTCAAACCGATGGAACAAGTATTGTTTCTTGTTGCACAGTGGAGAATAAAATTTTTGAACTGTGTGCTCTGTCAAGAAACTGATCTGGCTTTCACATGTTTTTTATTGAAAACAACTAGATGTTAGAAAGGGACTGACCTTGACTTTACCTCAGTCAGTTTTGTGCTCTGGCTGAAAAACTGTTCAGTGAATTGTGAGAAAAATCTCTGGGATTAGCAAATGTGAACCAAAATTGCCGGTTCGATTCCGGCTCGTGGAGTCAGACTTTTCTACGTGAAAAATTCAAGTGGATTTTCCATTACATAAAATTCGAAAAGCTTCAGTTTCCTTCCGATCGCTGACTTCGTGATGATTCCATAAGAAAAGTGTGAACTATGATCACGGGTTTATGATGTTATACGGTATGATAATGACATAATAAATGACTGCAAACTAGGTTAGTGACTATAACAGTTACGACAACGGTCACCACAGTCGGCAACACGGGCTTACCGAATCATAAGACTACCGACGGTTGACCAGCTCTCAGAACTATCACACATCTGAATAAAAGAAAAGTCTTGAAACTGGTATGTTGTCGGAATATTAAAACAATTGAAATTAAAGCCTCACCAGAGGAACACACATCGGGAAAATTTCTTTATACCACTGAGCCTCATCCTATTTTGAAAGTCTTCGGGAAGAAAGTGCTCGACAACCTTTAAAACTCAGACAAAAATAGCTGTTTTCATGGGATTCCGCATAAGATAAACAAGGATATTGGACATTGCGTCACAGCATTTTAACTAGCAGATTTTGACAACAATTCCGTCATAGTCCCACTCAATTTACCTTCATTTGACTTTTTTTCTGTCCGTCTGTCTGTGTCTGTCTGTCTGTCTGTCTGCCTGCATGCCTGTCCGTCCTTCCGTCCGCCGAATTGCTTGTCTCTATGTTTGTATTTCTTTTGTAAATTTATTGAGCGACTGTGAGCTTATCTCGTCACATCGGTTTGGTAACTAAGTCATTCTGGTCAATATTCATGCACCTGTACAAAAAACTTGGTCGTCTCTATTTGAAACATATTTACAACGCATAGTGCAAACTGCAGCAAATGGATGAGGGTTCGCTGCCACGAACACTTGTGGATACCGTAATTGCCAATTATCAACAGATATCCATCTTGGAACGTACTGGTTTATCTGTGTGGTAGGCTTTCTTTTGGTCGCATCATTAATAAACTGTCGATTGTGGCAAGCCCTTTGTGCCCGCATGATGTCAATAGAGGGCCACTTTGAAGTGTGCCTAATTAAACAGATATATTAGGAGACACTTTCGTCTTTAAAAAAATAACAGATTGGAAGAAAACAAATCTTGAAAGTGCGTAACAACCATTGTAAGACTGTCTGATTTCCAGCCCAAACAAATGAATCGAATTTATCATTTGTGGTAGCCGAAATTAGTGCTTGTTGCTATATTCACCAAATAACAAATGTATGGAATAAGGTGTGAACAGGATAATACCCAAAGAGAAGGCGGCAAACCTCGAACCCTTGGCTCTGAGACACCACTCAGTTTGCCAAAATTTCTTCTTATGGTGGCCGAATGCACTCACTGATTTTTGTAGCAATGGGCTGGCACTTGCGGGATTCCTGCATTTGGACTTTGTTCTTCCATTTGTTTTCCTCTTATATTATAAAAATGGAACGATATTTCAGGAAGAAGGTCAGGAACAATTCAAGGCATTCAACTGGAGAGTGACCTTCGGTGGCTCGTGGATTCGAACTCTGGGGCCAGAGGGGTCCGGAGTCCGTGATAACTGTTTGACCACGGCCAGTGCTCGAAACCAGCCTGAGGGTTTCACGAAACCGATGCTCATGAAAAGGAAACGATTTTTTTATTACATGCTTGCGCATGATTGCTGTGGAAGGGGCATTTACCCACTACCCATTACCAATGAGTAACGCTCGTTAAACCCAAATGTCAGATTTTCTTTTTTCGTTCTCGTTTTACAATGCGAAAAAACACCTCGATTCAAATTTCTCCATTAGTAGGCTAACAGAACTATAAAATCATTACTGTGTTGTATCCAGCCCAACCAGTCATGCCTATTACGAGGACAAATGGTTGAAATTTCTCTCACGTAGACATACCCCTTTTGATATTGAATTATGCTTCAGTCACTGCACCGTATGTGAACGGATCGACCCCGTTGGTAACTGATCGTTCTTGCTTGAATTGAGGTGAATGTGCGCCAGCTCATGAACGTAACTCGGCTCGGTGGCATCACTTACGCGATTCCCTGCTTGCGTATTGCTTATCTGCCGTCTACGGCAGGGCTTAGCGTTTGCATTCTTAGAACTAAGTGGAGTGCAATAAACACATTTTCTACTAGAAATCATTAACCACTGAAGCGAAACACGCTGCCCACCGGCGAAATCCTTCGGCTTAAAGCTGTAGTTTGCTAACTGCTTGTTTGGGAGCATCGGTGCAGTGAATATCCACTGCATCTCAGATGGGAATCGAACCCCCGAAGTGCAAGACTACGAACCCCGCAAGTTAACCATTTGATCAACGGCTATTCAAATGCGGTACTCTTGGGTAGACAAATCATTCAGCGTAACTGTCGTTGTTAAATTAGTGCGTCCATCTTTAGAGAAAATTGACTGGTGATAGATGAAGTGTTGACGAAAAGCGAACCTTTGAATGCAAGCTTGGACAGCCTAGTGGTGCAATTCTGACTCACATTCATGTAGTCTGGGATCAAGTACTGGGTGGGAATAGGTTGTTACGCATCACCACTTTTTACCAACAAGAAAAAAAGCTGTGCAAAACTTCCATGGGTTTACACTTGTGAACTGAACGTTGATACTACATAGGAAGCATTTTGTATGCACAGCCATTGAACAACTGTTACAGGAAGACGGCCAGAGAGGTTTTTCCCTTTACTATGGATTGATATAACACTTTCATGACATTTCACTGCCAAAATTGTCATAATCAGTGTCTCAAATCCAAACAGATCAATACAAATTCGGGTCCCTCAAAGACAAAATAATATGACGACGCGGGATCAAATTCAACTGATGGATGGACCTTTATGTGGTCCTTCATTCAGTCAAAGCAATTTCCTCATTGATACTGTCTGACAAGGTGTTTGTAAAATATTGGTGTATGTCCAAATTCAAAATTGTGTTGAAATATTACCCGCTGTACATTGGTGTGGAGAGGTAGAGGGATTAAATGCTCCTATTTACTCTGAGTGCGTGTTATAAACTGTGTTCCTTCGAATTTTACTTTTCAGCTGCAACTGATGAAGAGTTTCGGACAGATTAGATACTTGGGAACGACAGGTGCTCTCTGAAGTTGACCTAAAATCACCAACACGGAACTACAGAAAATTAACCCCTTTCAAAATGACCATTCGGTGTGTCATGGTAAGATTTATATTACAAAAAAGCCATTCTCAAACTTCCCCCCTCCCCCTCGGGTGAATGATTTGATTTTCCCCTTCGGATCTTGTCTACCTGACTACAGTTTTAGTCGAACCTCAGTGGATATGCCCTGCAGCTGATGATTCTTAGTATTTCAGATGAAACCATGGTAAATAAAAGGATTCCTTGGTTTTCAACAGTGAAGTGAAAGTTGGCTTCCTGTGATTAATAGATTCATAAAAGTAGAATACTTGGAATGACTCAGGCTGTGAAAACATCCTCATTGTGAATCACAAAAGAAGATTCATGTCAAAAAATGGACAGGTTCACTGTTCTACTTCAGTCGTACCTGGCAGGTGAAATTATAACATACAACCTCAAGCGTTACTCCATTGAATTAGTGAAAGTAGCTAAGCTACAAAATTTACTGGAAAGTCACTGTTTTGATTACCCCCCTTTTGAAATGAATACTATCCTGGGGGGGGGGGGGGCACGGCTGCACCTGTGTGAAGAGCTGCTAAACATCCAAGGTCAGTCAATAACTGGAAAGCATGATGCTTCCGTGATTGTTTTTGGTTGTTAACCAGTCCGTAGAATTTGGTGGTTGCTCTACGAAGCTCCTAACCTCGGACTCCGTGTTCGATGCTCACACCTGTGGCCCAACGGATACATGCCGGATAGAGCATTTTGCATGCGCATCTTCGATGACAATTTGAATGGTAATACTGTATAGTGATCGGTTTCAAAAGGATGCAAACCTCTTCTTTTGGAAACTGGTGAAGCTCAGTCTATAGATCACGAAAATCTGCCTCTATTTTTGAGATCAGAAACTACAGAGCCCTTTTTCTAGTTAACTTTGTAAATTGTTATTTAAGTGCATTCTACAGAACAATAACGACCAAGTTCGAAGGACTTCTTCATTTCAGCGTATAACTCAGGCACCCCAGAAATATATTATCACACCTACGTCATCAAGGAGTTGATTTTCCAGGTAAATAGCCCGGCAAATTCATGGTCACTTTTGAACTTTGAATGCGTGCTTTGGTTCAAGCGAAAAATGTCGACCAATTTGGATCGCTTTTCTTACGGCCAGTTGTACACGGTTCTCCAATAAGATGTAATGATTTGGTCACATGAATCAAGTAACCTCTAGATAAAGATCTTGGGCCCTCTCATACATAAAAACAACATGTGCCAAAAGTGCACGACCGACGGACGCTGTATTTAACAAACCCAATCCTCCCCGTAAATTCGTTTTCAGTTTCACGTTACTTAGGAAATAGTGTTTCCCAATTCAGCAGTTTACTTCTTAGGCTTTGGATAGCCACTGACTACACGGTTTTCCGACAAAAAGATCACAGGTTGGTTTTCAAATTCCATAACTATTCACTGATAGTTTTTGTCAAAACGGTTTCTTTCGAAATAGCACAGTACACCTCAGACCTCAGTGGTTTAAAATGGCAACGAGTCCTCACTCACACACTCAACGATGTCGAGGATGAGCTGCCGACGGGAGAACTGACAAGGTCAGCTGTAGGTCGAGTGTTGAAACTACGAGCTGAATTTCCAGGTAACAAGTGGGATTTCTCATTAAATGAACAGAAACATTTTTGTACACGTAAGCTTTGATAAACGATTATTAGGATATATTCCCTGTATATTTCTCTGTATTGGTAACACATTTAATGCTGTAGTTACAGCCACACTGTATGCACCTCATCCTTGCAGCTATCTTGTTCAATTCGTAGTCAAGTCAGGTCAAATAGATACTTTATGCAATCGAGAAAGGTGCATGTTAGGTCTTCACATGACCAAGTACTTTTCTTTTGAAAGGCAGATAGTACAACGAAAAAAGACTAACCAAATACTAGAGTAATGGATAGTAGGCCCCTGGGTTATTCCAAAAGTTGTGTTGGTCGCGATATTCCAGAAACCGGATTGCCCTCAAACCTTGCTAGGTTGGGAATTGAGGAATTGTTGTAAGCCCGGGTGCGTGCTTTAAAGCTACTTTTGTAAAGAAAGCTTGAAGGAAGGAAATGAGTATTTCTGAAAAACACTTTGGATCAGGTAAGCGGAATCAATAGCAGCTTTACCGCATAGCTTTTGGTAAGGTTTTTAGTGTAGCGATACGACGAAGTGACTGAAATGCTGTCCAGGAGAGCCACAGACAGATGATAAGAGCTTAAGTGATCTGGTAATCAAACGTAAGTCTTTCGGTGACAGACCAGGAAAGATGACGGGTGAGCTTATAGCCAATGAGGCAAGGCACATAATAAGATAAGTGGGTATGGAGTGGAATTAGAGGCGGGCCTTTTTGTACAATGAAGGCAGTTCATATCCAATTTACCGTCGCCTGAATGAATCATATAACGAGGCTATGTTTTGCTTGCAATGTCTTCATTTTAGCTACGGCCCAGCTGAGAAAGGAACTAACCGTGTGAGTTGTATGCTGTGCGGGTGACCAGTTGAAATATTCACGGTTAGTGACTTTACAATGCGCTTACGTGAAAGAAAATTTGATTGATAGTCTCGTGCGATTAAAAACCTTGCGTCCTACCGGTTTCTCCTTCCTAGACAGGACATACCACATTTAGTGAATCCGAACAAGCCACGTGAAGCAGGTAGAGAATGGTGAACTGTGTAATGAAATAGCATGACGAATCACGTAATAGATAAAGTGAGTTAATCAATATCTCCCTTCGTCTTGGTCACTACGAAGTGAGTAAGGTCTCTTCTGAAAAGCCATAGAATTCAGTTTAGAAGCTGGAGAAAGTAACTGAAGACTAACTCTTCAATACGCATACACTTACACCCAGAAATAGTTAGTTTGACATTTTGTTGCGCCTTTACATGAGAATTACAAGTCCAGAAATGCGGAAATCTGAACAAGGGAAACAAAACCGACGACGGCAACCCTTCCACTTTCCGTGCCCACAAACCCACTCCACCAAACCCCAACGCAATTCGCTTCACCCGGCTTGTCCTTTTTACAGACACCGGGGTATCACGATTTTGGTCGGTGTAATCACAAATCTGTCTGAGGAACAAAATGAGCGCGAGAAAAGGTCAGTAGCGAGATCAATCCAAATAAGTCAGTGAGATTAATCCCGTAATTGTCTGAGCATTGAACCTCGAGGAGAACACCAATAATTTATACGCGTGGTTTCTAACTGATCAGAGGCCGTCCTCACGAGATAGGATCGTAACATTTTGAACAGCATCAGGGGATGATTCACTGTAAGAGTGAAAATGATGTGGTTTGTAACCTTAATAGAGCTAGTTTACGTAGCCTTGTCAAATAGGTACTTGGAGTCACTCGCATAAACAGTTTGTATTTTTCCACCAACATGGAACCCAGTGATCTGACCGCAGAACTGACCCTGAAGTATGACTGAGGGGGAGGGTGAGACGAAGGAATTCTACTAGTATTCGGTGCAGTAAGAAAGCCAAACGGTCTGTCAAACCAATAAGACAAAAACGAACTGAAGGAAATTAGGGCATAGTAAGTGTGCCTTACTTGTGTTGTCTAATCCCTACGTGTGGGTGGTGCAGCAGATGCATAGTTCTCATCCGGCGATAGACGCAAGATACATATGAAGAGACTATTGTTTACATGATGATTATTTTCAGTCTCTCATCGCCCACCGAAAAAACTGCACACATGCACATATACACGCTCGTGAATACAACACAGTACATAATCCTAAGCACAACGTTCCGTCTGTCTACGGGAATGTGGGTGTGTATGGGAAGGTTCTTGCAAAAGGCCGGTCAATGAATACGGTCATGTAGCAGATCATGAAGCAGAAAGCCACACTCATAGGATTTGCCGCTGCCGCAGATGAACGACGAATTGCGGACTGGGTGGGGCGGTGGGTGGGCAAAAGTGTACGGTTAAGAGTGATCGATATTTCTGATCCACATATCAAACACAACCCTCGATTGTGAGTCGATATACTTGTTTCATAACTGTAGGAATACATGGTTCAACACGGAATAAGATGACAGTAGTTACTTATCATGATTTGTGAAATGACTGTTTTCGTGCACGTCCTGGGGTTTGAATGTCAAGTGGGGCATCTGGAGTAAGCTTAGACGACCAACCTTTGCCGTGGTCCAGAAAGGTTATGAGAGTAGATAGGCTGTTTCTGAGAATACTAGCTGGGAGAACGAGACGGCTTACCTGAAAGTAAGTCATTAAAGTTGTCTTCGTACAAAACGTGAAGGAACCGGCGGTCAGGTATCGAATTACTAGTGTTGCCCAGTCAAAATTCTGCGCACTGGATCGTGTCTGTATAATGGATCAGTCTAAACTGCTGGTGTCACTACTACCTATCATTGAGATTATCATCACCTGATCCGTTTTAATTTCAAAATTCTTTTTGTCAAAAAATATCCTAAGCTTTTATGTTTTACTACAGTAAATATTTTAAGTTTATTGTGATAAGTGCATTGATCGGCCGGTTTATTTTTTGGTATGATCCTAAGCCGTTTTGATCAAACAGTTTCAGTGCGACAAATTTATATCCTTAGAGACTCTGGGTCCAAATCTCATCATAACAGGGCCTCTCAATCACTCCTATCACCATGTGGTAAATTTCATCCAAACGAAATCGTATTTTCCCGCAATGCCTTGCAGATTCTGTTCAGTACCGAAAGAATTAGAGTAGAAGGTTTGAGCAATCGACAAAAAGGGA